>VXBB01019824.1:260140-288554 GCA_013399915.1 Illadopsis cleaveri
CCCGGCCCCGCTCCGCGCCCCGCTCGCTCCTCCTGCCCTCCCGCACCGACCGCCCGAGGCAGCTGCGCGGCGGCGGAGCCTCCTCAGTGCCGGCTGACGGTGCACCCCCGGGAAGTCCCGGGAGGACAACTTGAGATGCTCCTACCGCGAACTCTCCTCTCTGCCCGCCCCGGTCTGTTCCTATCTGGAGGAAGGCAACCTCGTGTTTTGTGGGGGCTCTCCGACGAGCACGTGTAAAACCCCCAGTAATCCTCGGGTACTGGCCATCCTAATCACCACAGCCCAAACGGTGAGCTCTTCCTCCCACCTCGTTTAGCTGCCAACTCCCGTAACCCTCATTCACAGATACCTAACGATGAGCAAACTGCGGACAGGAGAAAGGCCTGACTCTCAAGACCTGCAGCTTAGAAGATGACAAGGTGCGAATGAACATGGGAACTCCCAATTCATTTAAATGAGTGCTCTGGCCTTATTAGATGAAGAGACTTCCCCAGCCAGCCTTGAAAATAACTGTGAAGCACCAACCTTCCAGATCTGGTCTGACATCCTTCCCTGGCGAGCAGTCCTTGCCACGCTAGCCCAAGCCCATCAGACACACCACTAGCTCTAGAGGTAACAGGACAGAGCAAATGTACTGGCCAGTTTGCATCCTGCATTACAGCTCAGCACTTTGCCTTGCTCAACTCTTCAAAAAATAACAGGATGCTCCCGCAGGAACAACATATCCCTGATATTATACATCACTTAAATATTAGTGGTTGGTTGTAGGACTGGGCAACTTCTGCAAACAGCATTCTTGACCCGAAATAGTGTTCAGCTGATGTGGGGCAAAAAAGGAATTACTGTTTGCCTATAAAGTATTTAGCCCCAAGATAAATCCTTGGCTACAGCTACAATTGGACATCACATGCTTCTCCACCTCTTGCCAAAAATAACAAAGAATTTCTTTATTTACTTGCACAACTACACGTACTCTGCTATTTTTTCTCACTACTTGTTCCAGTGTTTTCAACACGTGTCTGCTTGATTTGAACCTTTAGTTAGGACCAATCCTTGTAATAAAGATTGTTAGGATGTGAAGTCAGAATTTTAATTAATTAATTGGAGAAGCCAGACTTATTGTGCAGAAGTGCTAAAACCTAACATTGGATTTACTACCACAACACCACCAATTCTCAGTCTTGTAAGTAATGAGCCATATAATTTGAGGCTGGGGAAGAAGTAGGTGGGTGTCAGTGGTAGTAAATTATAGCACTCAAGAGCTGCTTATCACATCTACTACTTACTAATTTTAGAAATATTAATCAAGCTCCTAAAAAAAAATCCTACAGAGCTATTTCTACACATTTTATTAACATATAAATAGACAGTAAATGTTGATAAACATTCTTGTTGATTACTTAACCATACAAAATCTAAAATGGCTTAACAAAAAAAGCACATTAAATATATGATTATTCAATCCATACTTCATCTGCAAACTTAAATTGGTGTATATCACCCCAAATTGTGATCCACTGACGAGTCTCAACATAATTTTTCCAGCTGTTTTTAGGATCTATTTCTAGAAAATTTCACATGTTTCACTATGCACCTTCCTACAGTTTGATAACCAAAGCAATTTGTACAGTTGTAACTACAGTTG
Source organism: Illadopsis cleaveri (assembly GCA_013399915.1). Lineage (NCBI taxonomy): Eukaryota > Metazoa > Chordata > Aves > Passeriformes > Timaliidae > Illadopsis > Illadopsis cleaveri. The sequence continues at coordinate 261,786 of VXBB01019824.1, forward strand.
TAAATTTGAATGATACCAACCCTCTATTAACAGGCAAAATTATGAATCCAGTGTTCCATGGATACGTACGCACAATTTTAACCAACTTTCAGAAACAGATTTTAATTTAGATTTAGAAAAGAAGGGGTGACTTTGGCTCATTAACCTCTCTTATCATACTGTTCTCTCACTGGAGTTTTGAGTTGGTCTCGTTTGCTAAATGACAGCACCTCCTGAAACATCCCAGCACTGTCAATTGTCCTCATGTTCCAGTTTTTGCTAATTAGATCGAGCTAGACTTCCACTCACCTTACAACAGGAGTATCACCAGCGTGTAATCAAACTCTCAAATCTCTTTGAAACTCCTTCAGTTGCTTTTGTGGAGCTCAGCACCCCTCTGCAGATCCATTATTTGTCCTTATTTCCTTACAAGCTCCCTCAATAAGCTCCCTTCTGTGGGAGCTATTTCAATTAAAGGTTTCCTCATCCACTGCACATTTCCTCAGCGTTGGGACTGAGGGCTGGCCAGAGCCTGTGCAAGCTGAAGTGATGAACCTCCTCTGTCAGTGACTGACTCCTATGGATTACTTTGGCCACAAAATAGTTTTTAAGTGCCCATGAAGCACAGTAAAACAACATTAGATGTATCAGCGAGCTTTAAACGCTCTGATGACTGTTTCTATCAGAGGTTAAATGTGACTGTGTCTGAGAAGCCCTCACAAGAACACTTCCCTGTCCTAATTTTCTCTTGGCAGGTACATTTGTGCTGGGAGGCAGCTGAGGGGTTAATATGGAAACTCCAGTTACACCTGTATGTACTGTGGGCTCCCGAGACCTTTGGAGGGGAGTGTTTTGTTTCAAAGTACTTAAGTAACTCAGTGGAAGGAGGCTCCGTGTCATTTAGATTAATTTATAAAGTTCAGCGTTGAAACACACACCTCCGTGGGCTCCTGTTCCTCCTTGTCTCTGAGCCTTTGCAGAGGATAAGCACTAGTTAGGCGGGAGTGCTCTGAGTGGGAAAAAAAAAACCAATCCAGAAGTTAGAAGAAGATATTTCCAAAAGATGTAATCTATTATGCAGCAAAAAGAAATGATCTGAGGACAAACACAGGCTAGAAGCTTTTGGCAGAACACCTACCAATGACATTTTGTGCTATTTTTGTGATCAAAATCCCAAGTGTAGATGCAGACTGAAAATGCTTTGGCCAGAACAATTTGTTTTAGTGGTCAAAGTGCTATAAGTTGTATCATCAAAACACTTTTTTCAGCCAGTGTGAGCTGTTCATATCAGCGCATAAGTTGCTTGTATCAGCTGGACTCTTAATTTTTGAACAAGCTTGAGTCCTGAATGAGACTGCCACTAGAGCAAAGCCACAAAGATAAGGCAAGACCACAGGGCTGTAATTCCATCCAGCAGGGCCTGTGCTCAGCCTCTAATAATAATAGCACAGGTGCAATTGCACGAAACAGCAAGCCACACTCCCAGAGAAAAGGGATAAACTAGCCTCTTACAATTTTCCTGGCCAGTTAAATTTCCCCTGTGGCAGTTCTCCACTTCTGGGCACTGAACATCCCGTTCAGCAGATCCAACTCACCCAGCAGAAAAGGCTTTTCTTGGGTCAGGAAAACATTGACTGTCACAGCTGACACAAAGAGGACGGCAGAGTTTTTCCTTCTCACCTGGATGGGAGAACTGTGCAGGCTTCAGCTGAGTTTCTTGGTAGAAATTCTGAAATCCAAACGACCCAGAAGCTGTTGTTGTGACCACTGCAGGTGTCCAGGCCTTCACAGGTGAAACAAGGAAAGGTTCCACCTAAATTTTTCTTTTTTTAAAATCTTGCAGGCCACAGTCTTTAGTCTTTCCCATGATATTTAATAATTTGTTAAGCAGGGAATTAATTCATGGATTCAAATTATAGGATTTGAAATTACAGTATTTACTGTTTTTCACATTGGCTGAAATATTTTATGCTTACAGTATTTATCCTTCCCAAAACTGAGTATTTTTTTTCCTTCCTTATCTAAAGCATTTTTTTAAACTTGTTACTGTCACTTAAGTATGACTTATATTATGAGAAACAAGCATTTGATGTGCTGCATTTGGATCAGAATTTTTCAAGATCCAAATTTCTGTGGAAACATGTAAAAGGATCAGAGTTAAACTGATAAAAAGCTCTCTTTTAAAATATAAAAATTTAAATTTACACTTCCCACTGATTACCATCATATTCAGATAAGCATAGTCCAAAGTTCCCCATCTCCCCTCCCCACAGATATGTTTGCCAGATATATCCAAAATCCAAGCTTCTGTTGCTGGGTGTAAATGGAAAACTACTTTCAAATTTAAAGCAAACATACACTTTGTTCCTTTTGCAACAACTGGAAGGTCAGTTGAGGAGGACTGTGTTTCCTCCAAAAACACACAGGTTTCTCTATGCATTTTACATTGAGTCATTTGCAAAAATAAGCACAAATTTCACCTTTTATTTCCACTTCATTTTTTGCAGATTTAATGCAGGAAAAAAAAAAGAAAAAAAAAAAAGACAGGGTGGAGCAGAGGTGGGGAAAGTATTCGTTTATTGTTTGCTGTTTAACTTACAAATTCAACAGCCTGGCTGCTCTGGAAAGATTTAAAAGCTGCTAGGGACAGAAAATACTTTCCATGGGCTCATGTTGGTTTCTGGGGCTTTGTGCCTGCTGGTGCCAATGTTCATTTCATGAAGACACCTCAGGTCCCTGTGCATGTCCCAAGGGATGCATGAGGAACCATCCACTGTGGCTCTTCCAAAGAAGAAAATCAGATTAAAGCATTCTTTAAATTGCCTGTCCTTCTACTTATTCCTTCCCCAGCCTTTAAAACCCAGTTCCAAGAAACCTCCTGCACCATCCTGACATTGCTGTTTCAAATTCTGCCAGGTAACGGTAACTCTTCAGAAATAAACTTGTCTGGTATCTAAAGGTCATGACAGGGTGACTAAAATGGTAATTCTTAGAAAATGTGAGAAGGAATCTAAAATCTTTTTGGTTATCATCTGGATAAAAGCTGGCTGACTTGAGATGAAATGCACTCCTCATCTGAACTAAAACACTAATCCCCTAATTTTTCATATCACAGAAAGGCAGAATAACTACACTACAGAATCATTAAGATTGGAAAAGACCTCCGATATCACTCTTTAATAGAAGAGAGATATTTACGTACAAGGCAAAAGGAAAAAAAAAATAAGTAGAAAAATATAATGAATTTATCTTGGAATTTCATAAATACCTAGTACTTCAATTTAGGTTTTACAGAACTTTTCTCTCTCTCTTTTTTTTTTTTTTTTTTTTAACTGCTTCTTTTCAACCTTATTGTCCTTTTCAGTGCCATAGTTGTTGAAACAGCTAACTGGGACAATTATAATTTAAAAACATGGCACCCTGCTAATTGTCACAGATGATTTTGCTCAGGGACACTGTGAGATACTTCTCTGCTTGTGCTCATATTACATCAATAGGTGTAGATTTGACAGCTGCTTCATTGCTGGGTTTTAAACTATGCTAAGATCTTGTTCATATTAAAATACTTTCTTTAACAAAGAGTTAAAGAAATGCCATATTTTGTGGGGTGGTTGAAATATCTTTACTGGATCATGGAAGTGCTGAGGTATCATGGTCATGTATTTTTCAGACTGTGTTTTCATTTTCAGTCTGGTTTTCCTCTTTGTTAGAGTCATAGAAGTAGATCATTCCTCACTCGTGTACCTTAGGAGATCCACAAGGAAAGGGACTGTCTTCAGGAAATGTGTCACAGTAACGTACATTTCTAGTCTGACACTGTAGATTTTCTTGCAAGAGTCCTTCTAAACAGCTATTTTCATGCAGTCATTAGCATTTGTGGTGTCTGAGTGTCTTTCACATAAGTGTATTTAATAATCACATTTTTGTGCTCGCTCTCTCAAGCAGGAAAAGAATTGCAAGTGACTGTTAGGGCTAATGAATGTTAAATGTGTACAAAAATACAGTATGTTTCTATTCTTTAGGTGTTTGGCAAGGACAAATATATTTTACAATATCTGACTACTACAGCATAAAATAGAGAGAATCTGATATAAACTGAGAATGATAATATTCCAGGCAATCAACAAAGAATAAGATAATGATATCCAAACATTGGAAAAATATTTACATAAGAAGTTAAAAGAACATTGAATCACTTTTTCTATGGAGGAGAAAAATTACTTTTTAAAATAAAAGGCTTACTTAAAACTAAAATTCCAATGATATTGTGCTGATTTTAAAAATATTTAATAGCAAATGTTGCCATTATTTTCCCTGTTGTTTTAAAATTAGCATCAGTAAGCACCCTACATTTAAGAATATCCATAGGGTACCGTCCACTAATACTACAATAATTTCATTTTTACAGGTGAGTAATGACAAGGCCTGCAGAGAGATGAAGAGCACAACAAATACTCCACCTGACCTCCCTCCCCAAAATGCATCATTCCTTCAAATAAACGTCATTAAACACAAGCAGGCAGTCAAATGAGAGAATTAAAACATAATCCTGCATCACTCAGGTGAGTTGGTGCTCAGTAGCAGGTCTACTGACTCCAGGGAAACTATTGACATCATCAAAGGTTTCTGAGGCTGTTTGCAGCATATTCCAGAGCCTTTCAAGGTAAATAGTCTGATTCACTGGCTGCTGCTTCGGGCTGTTGTTTTCCCGTGGCAAAGAGAAGTTTTATCTTAATGCAGAATGGATCAGTCTCCCCCACAAGCACACAGGAGTTGGAGCCTGCTGTAACTCTGGCAGGCACTGAATCACATCCAAGTCTATTTCAGAATCAAGTGGAAGATGACCTCGTTACCTGGGTCTCTCCAGCCTGAGCCAGGGCTTTGCTATCAGCAGCCAAAAACAAACCCCAAACTGCACAAAACCCCCCTTTTGTTGCACTGGTGTAAGGCCCTGACACTAATCTGTCTGTGGCACAAATCCCTCCTGAGAAGCAGTTTTGCCCGAGTCAATGTGCACGTGCCTTGCAAATATCCGTGTACACCCTCCCTGAACAGTTTCATACATCAGCAACTTACCCATGTGTTTTGCTACCTTTTAAAAGCAGATATCCTTATTTCTCCCCTTGCCCATGAGACATGGTCAATGAAAAACCAGTTGAAAATATCTTCCAAAGGTTCAAATTACCACATTAGAGGCTCTCCTCCTAGAATGAACAACAGAAAAAGCACTTTAATTACATGAGTTATGAAAACAGATCAAACCATTATAAAGAAAAACACATTTCTTTCTTTAGTAAAGAACATATTTTATATAAATGTGTTTATTCAGAGCTGCAAATGTTCTAATAGAATTCTTAGTAAGGTTACAAAACTTGTGCTTGTTTTTTTTTATTTTTCTGTTCCAGACCAGTAACAGCCCAAATCGGTTTCAAAGGAAAAGGTGATGTTCGGCAGTAGTTTAATGAATTGTTTTGACCCACTGAAATACACCGTGTCCCCTCCTAGTAATGAGACACTTGGCAGCAAGGATCACATGGCAGGGAGAGTGGCAGCAGGCTGTCATTACGGCCACAAAGCCCCGTCACCTCTGAGCAATCTCTCCCCAGACAATGCAGGGGAAGATCGGGTAACACTTCTGCTGAGCTACCTGCATGTGCACTTGGTGCTGGTGGTGGTGCTTTGACCTGCAGCCTTTTCAGTTTATGAGCATTTTGACATGAGTAAAAGCTTTACAAATATTTTTATTTACTTTTTTTTAACACCTCTTTGCTAGTTAGATGTAAAGCTCGTGTTGTTTTCTGACTGACAGACACTTTTGATTAAACAAATTTAATTTTAAAATGTTTTAGTGTAAAATACAGAAAAATATCATGTCTACCCATGCAACATTTTAGTTAGATTCAGTGTGAAGATAGACAGGAAATCAGTTGGGTTTTATGGCTATATCATATTTTGATAAAATTACCACTCTCTGCTACTGAAACAGGGGGTACAACCTTACACATTTATGATCTGATGCTGAAAAGAGCATGAGAGAGAAGTGGAAAGGAAAATGGCAAACAGGTATCTATAAATAAAAGCATGGTCATAAACATCATGTCATTCTCAACACCGAAATGAACAGCAATGAGACACAACAAGTGAGAAAATGAAAGGACAGAAACTGCAGGGCACAAAACTCCCCCAGTACCCCAGGAAGACTGAGCCTGGTGAGATTGTGGGGAGATTTAACTCAATGTGTACGTGCAAATATTCTCATGGCATCCTCAGAGTTTGGCTGCCAAGACGCAGTGATTCTGCTGGATTTTCTCTTGGAAAATATCATCCAAGGATGACAAGGAATGGATAAATTGTCATCAGGTCACAGAGTCACAAGAAAAGGCCCATGGCTCCAGTCTCAGATGCTACTTCAACTGAAGGTCTCAAGAGAACTGGAGAGCCTTCTATAAATAAGTTATTTTTGTCAGCGCTGTACCTGTGGCTTAGAAAACACAGTTTCCACAGTTCTAATACATGCACTGAACCTCCAGATTGTTTTCAGATTTATTTCTCTTTTTTAAATACAAACTGTATGTCTCAGAAGAAGACAATGAACTGGTACATGTTACATAAATAGTACATTTGTCAAGGATTGAAGTGCTTCCATTCATACCTCTTGTGCCATATCTTACAAGGGAAATTATGTACAGCTGCTATTCCTGACAAAACCAATTTAATACGTGCAAATGACAAAAATCATCTGTATAGACTTCATTATTTTTCTATATGCATGTAATAAAATGATTTTAAAATAAAAAATACAAATCTGAGAGTAGACATACTTTCATTAAAAATATGCTTTATTCATCAATTTATTATCTAAATACATAAATTACACTGTAATCGATAGTTCTTACTCTGGATAATCCCCAAAATGTGATAAAAGTGCATCCTGTGAGGAAATGTATCACCTGTCACTCATGTTTCACAAAAATACCAGAAGAAGCAGCTGAAGGTAATGGCTAAAAGGGCAAGTGGTAGGACACAGACTGAAACACCTCAAAATTAAAGCATGAAAAAGAGCAGGAAAAAGCATTACTTAATCAACAGGTATGGGCTTTTCAAGCAGCCTGTGTGCAGAGCAGAAGCTACACCATTAATTTCACTGATTGTGTTTTAAGGTGTTTATTGTTGAGCACTACTCTGTGTACATAACGTGCAGCAAGTTTTTATATATCTTTTTATTCACTTGTTTATGACTTGTGCTTAAGCAGAGATTAAGGGACAGGGAAAGGATGTGCACAGGTCTTGGGAAGCCACGTCCTAGACCATGGAAATGGTGTCATTACTTGGAGAAACTCAAGAAGAAATCACTGAATACTCAAGAAGAAAATTAGCACACCAAATATTTTATTTATTTTCTTATGTATACAGCTCTTAAGATCAATGCTGGAATAATAGTAGAAGTTCCATTTTCAGTCAAATATCTCCTAATGCTTCATGTGTTGTAACTACTCTATCAGAATCAATCAAAATCTCACAATGCTTGTATTAAATTACTAATGAACATTTAGGGAAAATACCCAGAATATTGGTATTAATTTTAATAGACATAGAGACAGCAATATTAATGAAGTAGCCCAAATTATGGACCAGGATTTCATGGTCAGGAGTCCATAATATAATAAATATAAACCACAAAGATGGCTTCCAAATGAAACCTTCCAGAGCTTGCTACCCAAGCGTCAGACAAGAGACGACAGATGGATTCAGAGAGAAAAATAGGAGTGTACAAGGAAAGAGGAGACAACCTTGGCCAGCACTGTAGGGAGCATCATATCAGTGCACCAGCTGCCCACCTGCCTCAGGAGTCCTTATTTCCTGAAGGAAGAAATTTTGCCAGTGCCAGTTTTATTCACTGTTGTAGGACTGCCAACACTTTTTTTGTCCTGAAAGACGAAAATGTGTGTGACATGTAAAGCCCAATAAATATAATGCAAGTCCCACTGAAATCTTCAAAAAGTACATCAGTAGCATGGGTGGGATCAAGATTTTACTCAGATATTTTTCATTTCTTCAAGTAGTGTTTAAACATGCATTCACCCCTCCTCAAAAGTGAGCCATTGGAGAGGACAATTTAATGAGAAAAGTATTTTAAAAATCCCAAACAAACCTGGATGGTCAGTGTGGTTCCACTCATCATTACATACCATCATAAAGACGTGGAAATCAGCTTTTTATAGCCTGGCATGATGACAGCTATTTGACTCCTGAACTTAAAAGCAGTATAAATATTTTTGGTTGAACACATGAAATGTAACGATCAGACATCAACCATTCTTTACCATTTAAATGCATTTCTTCAGGAGAAGCAAATTCATGTATTATAGTAGGAACTAATAACTATTTCACAGAAGGGTATGAGTAGCTTCTCATTCATTTTTTATTATATAGTTGTATCTGTTACATGTGTGAAAGATTGCTTTAGCTGCTTATATGAGGCTTTTAAGGCAGAATAGCATTCCACTCAGCAGATGATACTAAAAAGCTGTAGTTTAATTCAATAATTAACTTCCTTGTGTTTCATTTGCAAGCACAAAATATTATCTTTAATTAAAAACACAATAGGAAAATGCCTAGTTATCTAGTTCTTTCACAATGTACTTCTTAGTGTAAGGCACTTAAAACTAATTAAATCACTGTCTGTTGCTTTTGCACTGAGTCATACTTAAAAATGAGCTGGTTAACTCTTGTCCCTTAAGTTAAGCTTTATACCTAAGAAAAAAGTGCATCTCCTGGCTTTATTTCTGATCAGTGGTGGAGTATCTTGATGGCAACCACCCGGGCATTTATCCTTTCCCCCTTCCATTTCAGTGAGTGTATCTCATATTTTCCACAGTAGCCTCAGAAATGCTTTCTGGTGCAGCAGACTTGGTTCTGACATTTCTAACATCATTTGCATTTACATTATTTACAACAACTTTACATTGCCTTTTGTGCCTTATTACACTCACTTAGTGCCTGTGGAATCAAACTTTCTCATTAAAACATCTCTGGCAAAGCTCCTTTCTGAATCATAATTTTCATTTAGTTTCTATTCAGAGTATAATTTTTAAAGCCTGATGTTTATTACACAAACAGTAATGAAGTTGTGAGGCCTCCAAAGTGATTTATTGTTGAGACCTCTTTCTAACCTTTTAATTTAAATCTTAATTTGGAATTAGTTTAACATGAGAAAGTGAGATCTATTTTTCACTCTAATCCTAAATCAATATTAGCTCACAAAAATTATTCTGTCTGAGCCAGAGAACATATATTATACCATTAAAAGTAACCTTTCACAGGGAATATCACTAATGCTGCCTAAAAAAAATTCATTTCCACAAATCAGAATGAGAAATCCATGGGGATTTTTTTTGCCAAGACGCTTTAAAATAATTTTGTCTCTCCATAATCCTTCTCTGTATACTATTCTTGCTTAATTGGTGCTAATGAGGATGTAAAAATAGGTGAATAGCACATCCCCTAAAATGTTTGCCTTGACTTGTGTACAAAGGTTCTTCTACCTAAGACACACCAGGACAGCCCACAGAAGTAACTGAGCTGAAGTACATTGGAAAAAAATAATGATTGAAAGGCAATGGTTTGATTACACTGCAACATGTTGACGTTTTTTATTACAGATATCTACAAAATCATTACACTTTCATGAATTCTTCCAACGGACTTCAATCAGTCTTTCTTAGTAGAGAGCCAGGTTTAATCAGTATTTCCCAAAAAAGGATGGTTAATATTGCAAAATTGCTGAATTTATTCTAGATATTAATAAAAATAAAACTCACTGAATATTTTATTCTTTAAGAAAACCTTACAAATACAATCCCATCCTGGCATTGGGAATAAGCTATTATTGTAAATGCTGTGGTTTGGTTTTAAAAAAATTAAGAATAATTAAAAACAAAAAAAAGTTGCTAAGCTGTTTCCTCTTCCACTGATTATCACTTCCTTATTTTTAAAGCTCTTGAGATGAGTTTGTCTCCTGAGGCCCACTGGGACATCCCTGCAGAATTCCCTCTCATTAATGCTGTTTCAGTGCAAAGCTAAACCTCTCATGGACGTGTCCACAGTAGCTGTGGTGTCACTGCATGTCCCTGATGGTCCCAGCAACACGACAGGACTCAAAACCAGCCAAAGAATCAAAGAGAAATGGTGGTAAAATCAGATTATTCTTCTTGCCATCACACAGCTTTCCAGGAAATTCGTTTTCCAGCTAAGGGAAATTGTAGTGCTCTGTAGTGGTCTGGGAGGAAGTACAAAATCAGCTGTAATATCAGCAAGGTTTGAGTTTTCTTTGAATGAGATGGTAAATTAAACGTTATACACATTATATAAATCTAACATTATTAAATTTCACTGTATTCAATACTCTTTTATCCTATATTAAGAATGTGCTTCTTCTAGGCTGTATAATTATTTTTCCACTTCCAGAGCCCTCCCTCCTGCACACACAAAGGTTCAGACCCTTCCCTTTCTCATGTGCTGTAATTTCGGCTGATTCTGGGAAACAGAAATTTTTGTTTTGTGCCCGTGCCACCACAGCCTCCAGCACAGAGGTGTGCCAGGGCACACACTGTATTCCATTCCCTGCTGGAATGGCCTCGAGGGGCTTGTCAGACAGGAGCAAACTGGAATAGTTCTCATCTTTCACTAACACCAACCCAAAGGTACCACTCAGTCATCTGCATTCCCCACTTTTCTCTTTCAGCCAGCGTTCTGGTTTTGTCTTTTCCTGCAGGTTTCACGAGCAGCTGTGATATTCAATTGATTTTCTATTAAAGGGCATTGTATTCTCACAGTTAAATTTCTGCTATAATTCAGATTTATTTTGGTTTGGTCTGGGGACATGACAGAGGTTAACCCAATTCACAGACCACATCAGATGAATCATACATGAAAAGTCTCCCAGGTCATTCAGGGTGAAACAGAATTTCAGATGTAATACCCTCTTACAGAAGAAACAATATTCAGGTGACTGCTGAACAAAGACTTGCAATAAATTCTAACAAGGAGTACTGGAAACAATGTTCTCCCAGATCTTGTGGGCTCCATGCACACAGCAGCCACAAGTCCTGACACGTACAAAGCGTTGTCTAACAACGTGAAATCCCAGTGCTGATGAAACTCTGATTACCACCCACCGAAATGCCCAATTCTTCCCATGCCTTTTTGCATAGTTCCCCCCACACCCAGCTGGCTGAGCCATCCTGCTGGAGTCCTGAGGTGTCTGCTTGTTAGTCTCTGGCTCTTGGGCAGGGGGTTAAGACTTTTTATTTCCAGTAAGGGTTTTTGTTTCCCCTCTGTTTTATTTCTTTTCTTATTTCTGAAGAACGGCACATTCTCTAGTTTAAAAAAAGTCTGAGACAGAGTATGAACACTAATTAGTAAAACGACTTCAACGTAAGTACTTTGTGTTTTTCAAGTATATTCTACACATTATCAAAAAAAAAACCCCACAACCTAGCAAAGAGCAAGCAGTGAAGTTATTCTGTACTGATCACACTAGAAAAACCCATTTACAGAAATAAAATTAAGGTTTTGCAATGTCATAAGGAAGAAAAAAAAATTAAAGGTCGCCCAGAAATATCAAAAACATATGCTTTCTATGAAGAGCATACTGCAGAAACCATCTCATCTCCATGAATTAGCATCTGCTCATCCTTATTAGCAGACACATATGCCTGCCTGTCCTGTAACTTCACATTGAAGGCCAAATTTAAAAGATGTCATACACCAGTTGCTGAACAGAAATTATCCATATGAAAAGTTCATTATTTAAAAGACTCTTAAGAGGATGCCAGTGTTGATTAGAATTGACTTCAGGCATTTCTCTGCTTATTATTTGGGAGGTTGTAAGTTGCACTTACAAGGTTGGAAGTGGCACTTCACTTTGACACAAAAAGGTATGATGCAAAACTGAAATCAGAGTAATAAACTCTGACAGAAAGAAGACATTAATAGGAGCAACCAATGACAAAATAAACTGTAGATCTAAGCAATGGCTTATCAAACCTAAGAGGATTTGCCTAATTAATCCTCTGTTGCACAGCTATCCAAATGGCTTTTCCATCCAATCCATATTGTTGCTATTCATTACTTACTCTTGGCTTTCTAGAAACAAGACACATATCACGTAACAAGCTAAACAGTATCACCTATTTTTGAACTGCTTTACTTTACTATCCTGTAAGCAGTTAACTAATGCACTGCAAAAATAGTTCCAGAGCTCCAAACTGTTTGTTTCTTTTTTAAATGACAACCCAAAAGGTAACAGTGAGCATTAATTATTTGGAGAGCAGCATTTGCCTTTAGAAGCGAACATCATTTTTAGAATAAGTTGTGGGAAAAGGACTTCATGTCTGCATGCTTCATGTTTGGGTTTGAGTTCACTGAAGAAAATGTGCAGGCTAACAAGAAGTGTATTGTCAGTGAGACCCAAATGGCTACAGTTTAAAGGCTGCACTAATTGATAAATGTAAAATATCTGACAAAGACGCTTCAGAATGTGGCAGGTGTGTGTCATGTATAGTTTTACTGTCTAAGTAAAGCAAACATATGAAGAGATTAAAAAAATAGATTAAGTGTTTTATAAGCTACTGCTAGCCTACGCTAGCCAGCTGAAGGCTTTAAATAATTTAATCCCTTCAGCAACTGCCAGTCCCAACTGCAACACTGAAACAAGGTCTGAATTCAGTTTGAAACCCAACAGGTGCAGTCTAATACTGCTTCCTTAATTCAGCTACTGATCTATGTTTATGCTTGTAGAGGACAGCATATTCTTAAATCCACCGTGACATTAATTAAATTAGTCTAAGTGCCTCTTGTTTTATCCCATCTTCTACTATCAAATTTACCTCAGACAGTACTGGGTTTCTTTCCCCTCCCCTCCAGAAATGCTCTTCATGCCAGATGGAAGACAAAGACTGCTCAAAAAGCTTTTAAAATAGATTTTTCTTTATATATAACTTACAGAAAAACACAAAATTAACTAGGGCAACTAAACAAAAGAAAACATTTAATACTGGTTTTCTTAGCCTGAATTTTAATATTTGAAAGTGGAGGGACATACATAAAGTTATCAGCAAGCAAAGTCTCCGATGCCATATCACCATTTGTATTCACTCTTTTCTGTGGATAATCCAGGCAATTCAAGTTGTACCTGATGTGCATAAGCTATTTATCATTGTCATATGCTAATTATTTTTTACCAACATTTGCTAGTAGCACGAAATAATGCATATTGACCAAAGTAATAACTCACTAGGAAAAAAAAAAAAGAAAAAGTCTGAGTGAAAAAAGCAGTATCACCGCAAAGTTACCAGAAATGGTAACAGGGAGGGTCTGCACCACCCTCCTTCTCTTTCAAATCATGGACTCTTTAACAAACCACAGGGAAATGCTGCTTAGTATCCTACGTCCCAGAGAAATTCAGAGGTTAATCTACATTTTTGTCCAATCCCAGGACAAGAGAAGAGGAAAATTCCCACCACCTCACTTCTTTCACTTTGCCAGCAGAGCTGGAAGATGGGACAATCCAAGGCACGACCTCCTTTCCCTTCCTTGCAGACTGGGCCATGCTCTCTCTCGTGATGCACACAGAGAGTTTTTTCTCCCAAGCAATTACACAGCATGTCTGGCATATGCAAATGAGAGGACAGCATTACCTTTAATGCAGCCTTCACTCAAATTTTCTGGGTGCTTAAGTGGTGAGCCATTGGAGCAGCAAGGCCAGCTCAGACAGCAGATGACAATTCAATGTCATTCAATCAATCAAAACTATAATAAGCCACGCAAGGGACAAGCAGCCTTCTGAAAATGAAAACAGATTCAATGTACATTAAATAAAATGTTTTCTTAAATCCCAAGCTGCCCAAACTAGTAACACCTAGGTAAGAAAAATGCAAAGATAAAAATGTCTTGTGACTACAACAAGAAGTGAACTCTGGTACACCAGCTCAGATCTGAATTCCCAATAATTCTACCAGCACACAGACAAATAATACCCCTAAGTATATTAAAAGCATTTTGGAAATCTTTGAAATTTCCACTGTTTTGTATATATGGAATGGAAATTTTAATTACTAATCAACAACTATTCTTTTGATTATGTGAAGTAATACAGGCACCATCCCTCCTCTATTTCAAAACTGGAATGATAATGTTGAGGTAACACAATTTTATTAACATTGACAAAGTGTTCTCTGATCCCAGTTGTACTTCAAAGCCCTAAATGAATGAAATTTTGGAGCACAGAACAACCCAAAGTGAATTCAAAGCTTCTGAAATGGCTCTACCACTTAGCTTATACAAGCCTGAAATTTAAAATTCAGTTTCAAAACCATCTATTCCAGGACTATGGCTTTTGAAAGAAGGAAAAGACAGGAAGGGCGGGGGGGGAAAATTTACAAAACACGTTGTAGGAAGGCTCAGCAGTATATAACAGCAGCAATAACTGTATTCTATTATCAAAACCCAGTTTTAATTCAAAACTCCCTATATGTCAAATAACTTACAATATTTAGGCTATACGATTTTATTACTGTAAAAAGGTTTTTACATGAACAGGTTTTAGTTATGTGAATAATCACTGCCTAATAATTCCCCACGTAATCTTCTGAGATTAAGTTTGCATTATCAGACCTTTCTTAAGTATTTAATGAATATTATGCTCAAAAGAACCCCCAATCCACACCCCCTTGGCATTGCAGTGGTAAAATACTACACTATCCCACGGAGTTTTGGGGCAAAAGTAGTGCTTTTACAAAGACCTGCACTCCCAGAGATAGTTGGTATGATAATGTGTGTGAAAGTGTGATATAGATTTATAAACTAGAGTCAGACACGTGAAAGACCTCAAAATAATAATAAATACTGGGTTAGTTTAAATTCCAGTCTTTGTGTTTTCAAAGCTCACTACTTTGTCTTCTTTTCTAAAACAGTTGCTCAAGAAAATCTCAATTAACTGAACTTATTTTTCAAGAACAGCAGGATTTTAAAGAAAAAAACAAAACCAAAACCAAAGCAGCTACACTGAAATGAGGAAAGACTCCTAAGACCTGCCACTTGAATAGAAGGCATTGCAGCTCCTTCTTTCTGTGTCTTGTAGAGATTTAAAGGGGAATAAAATCATCTTGGTCCTCTTGGCTATTCTCTTCCTGGCAACATTTGTCCCCAAGTGGTCATACCTAGCTGGAGAAATTAATACATTTCTTTCTTGCTTACTTGCTGTGTAAAGGGTACACGATGCTCTTGGTAGCTCTTCTAGTGCCTGATGCACAAAATCCAGGCAGAGTCTGCTCTTTTGTGGAAAGCAATGCTCCAAATCTGCTTTATTTTGGTGTTCATTTGTCTGCAGCAGAGTCCTGGTACACGACAGAAAACCATGCTACTTGCTAGAGGCAAGCACGATTCCAAAGACACAGCCTGATTTTTCCTCCAAGTTCTGCCAATGCACAGCATTACTAACTCATGGAGAGGCTGCCAAGCTATCCTGGTACTGTGGTGTGGGTTTATGACCAAAACACCTCCCATGCAGGCTGCTTTGCCACACTGCACAATAATGTAAATATCCTTCTATTGTATCAGGGTTACTCCATGAAATTCATTGTCTTATCTAATCTGGAACTGGTTAGTGGCAGGAGGATACTTTGGTCTTCACTGATCCCTCAGCAACAATTGTCTGTGTTGAGTCTTCACTCAGAAGGTATCACAGCCTGGGAAGAGTCAGAGCAATTTAAGGTTACACTGGAATGCCCTGCCCACTGTTGTGTTCTTTCCCTCTTCCACCCATGTGTCACTATTTTGGACAGTAAAAATTTCTGTGGGAGCAGGCCAGGCCTCTCTAGGGATTTCCAACTTCATGACAGATGTTTCCCACAAACCAAAGGGAGTCTCCAAATGAGCAAATAATGTTTGCCTTTGAATGGCATCTTTTTTTCAAAGCTGGAAAATGATGTTTCAAACACACACTCATGTATTTTAATGGACAGAATTTGGCAGAGAAGCACACAGGAGAGAAATCCAGCCCTGCCCTGCTTGTGCCAATACGAACTTGATCGCTCGTTCTTTGAAGTGAACAGTGAAGTCTCAAGTATCCACTGTACCTCTGTAAAAAGAGTATTTATTAAACAGGTTAATTAATAGCCTTGTTTTTTATATGGACACTGGAAATAAGATTAGTAATTCCTTATTCCATCTGGGTTCCATCCCATGCCCAGTCACCTCAGCATGACTGTCTCCATCTAGTCAAGAAAAAGGCAGATTGGTGACTGCAGGGTATTTTGTACCTCTTCCAGAGGAGGAAAAGTTAATGTTAAAATAATACCTCTTGCACATGTAAGAGAAAAAGTGGTCTGCTTTGTGTCAATTCTTCATTCCTGTGAGAATTAATTTCAAGCAACTCTTCTGCTGTCAAGTGGCTGTAAGTGATATGTGGTAAGTGATATATGGAACAGGAGCAGTGGGCTACACCCACAGTGGTGTTAGTGCAAGGAAACATGTCACACCAAAGCTTAACCTAAATTGTGCAGCTCTGCATGTTCACTCTGTGCCACTGGGGCTCTAACCCATATCCCCACCCACCATGGGGGGACAGCCAGGGCGGGCACTTCATTGCTGGACTTTCCTTGGGAACAAAGAACAGAGGTTATATGAGCTAACCCTGCCCACAGAGCCCCTGCAGTGCCCTCTCAGCATGGCCAACTCACCAGAGATTACTGCACACACAATTTTCAGCAGCTGACTCGTGCAACACCCACTCCTATGGACATGTGTGACCACTGAGTCCCTGCTGAGACCCACCACACACAGTGTCTGTGAGAGCAAAGTGTGGCAGAGCAAGGAAAGCTCCAAGTACCAAACAGGTCAACTCATAAGTATCCTGACTATTCTTAGGACTCTTATCCCCACCACCACCATCCTTTTCCCTCAAGCTCATTTTCTAATTTCTCTTCACCATTTGTACTTCATTTCTATTTCAAGTTGTGTGTGTAGGGTTTTAATTATCTTCTATTTTGGGGCATTAAAAAGAGTCTGAATCATCCCACCTTCTGGGAGATTAGTAAATCCAGTGATTATCAACAAAAACGCTGTTGAATGCCTATTATCCATGCTAATTATTCAATTAAAAAATATGCTGGAGCCATCAGCAGGACACTTCCATTTCATGGTTGAATAAAAGAAAAAATATCTTTCAAAATTGCTCTAAAGCAATTATTTTAAAACTTGCTTTTCAGAGCTAATCTTTCCCCGGTACCTCCATGCTGGTACAATAAAACATGTGCATAGAGATCAGTGGATGTGGCAACCCATGCAGAAAAAAAAATTCAGGAGGTGCAGAGACTTGTCTTGGACACCCCACTAAGATAAGGCCCTAATTTGTACTCTTTTTCCCCTGAGTGGAGTACATTTTGTTTCTGCCTAACCTTTTCAAACACAGGGATGCTGCCAATATGTGTCAGTATCCTGACACTCTCCTGGTCTCAATATTTTAAGCATACATTTAGGATCATGAAAGTAATTTTCAGCCTTATCAATCTTAAGACCATCAGTAGTTCAGTGTCTTTAGAGTGATTTCTCCTCTTTCTAGCACTTTCTAGCACTTTCTAGCACTTCACCCCCTTTTCTAAAACAAAAATCGTAATCATGAGTTTGCTATCACAGTGCCTATATGCCATCTTATCATCTGGCTATAGGCTGAAATAACTGCCTGGCTAAACTGGCAAGGAAACCCAGCAGCAGGTGGAAAAGTAGCCTGGGATGGACCCTTCCCAGCAGGTATTTACACTAGTCAAAGCACTCACTAAAATATGCTTCTTTCCAGGTCTGTCAAGCCAGTCTTAAATTCGGAGATGCTCTTACACTTCATCACCACGGCAAACTGAGCTACTCCAAAACTCCTCTATATCTTCCCAGCAAAACCTTGGGTGCATTTCAAAGGAGTCTTTCATTTCTGGGATCTGTTTGTGGCACCTGTGGAACAAGAGTTAGGCAACAAAAGGCAGCTTGCCAAAACAAGCAATTTTGAAATTAGCTAACCCAACAAGCACCACTACATGAAGATCTCACACTACCAGTCTGAGATTCCCCTTATCAGGACATTTAGCTATCACAAATAAAGATGCCCTAGAATGCAGGGTTTGAGCAGAAAACACATCTGGAGGTACACCTGTATTAGGCAACAGCTTGCAGGGCTTGCCTGCCTTTTATACTTTGACAAAGATTTTCGAGAGGACTTTCAAAGGGCCACTATAGAACAGTATCTACCCATATTCTGCTTCAGGGCAGGATGGGAATAAACAGGGATTTTATTCCAAGACAAAGCATATGCAGGAGGCCTTGTAATTCCAGTAACAGTCTGTGCTCACCCTGGCAGCAAAAGCAGCATGGATGGGCTCTGGAGAACAGAGCAGATATGTGGGAGTCAGCTGTGCATGATGCAAATGAGCAGGTCAGGGATTACCATGAAAGGCTCCTGTCAGACATATTTGTACACATATTATTATACATACGTCTGTAAATATACACACCAGCTTTAAAATATGAAACAAGGATGAACAAATAAATTTCAGACTTGCTATTTTCAGGTGCATTAACATCTGCTCTACAGACACAAAAGGCCAAAAAGGTTAGACAAATGACTATATGCAACTCGTGACTTAATATGAGAGAATTGTGTCTGCTGCCTGGCTCTAGGGTCAGTTCTTCCATTTGGGGCTAAGTGGACAGGTTCCTGCTTCCCTTCTATTTCCAGCCAAATGGAAAAGCTGTGACTCCAGCACAGCACTCCAACCACCACAACCATGCTTGTTTGGAACAACACAGTCATTTCCTTCACTGGGTCACTCCGCACCTTCCTGTGGCTACAATGGACAAAACACTGGTGGCTCCATGGAGAAAGTTCTCCATATCAAATGGAGAAATTACTCTTCCCAGTCCAACCTGCAATGATTCTGCTCAGCCTTCAGTATCAGCCCTGACAGAGAAGACAAGTGCCATTTGGTAAAGCCACCCACCCATCTGTCTTGTGAAGATTGAGGTCAGCTAACAAGCAGCATTTCTGTTCTCTCCTACCCAAAGCCGAAGACAGAAAAGTAACATAAAATCAAGATATTGAAAAATCCTTCAAGTGTTCTGTTTAAATTACTGTTTCCATCCCCAATGGCTTTTCTCAGTTGCTTAACTTAAAAAAAAAAAAAAAAAAGGCAAATGTTAATGCAGAGCCCTGTGTATGTACATGTAGACGCCTGACACGCCCCAGTGACTTGTTTTTATGGGAGTTGCACAGTAGTCCCTGTGTTGCCTCAGTAACAACTCCTACACTGGGACACTTGAGGAAACCAGGGCACAACTTAATGAGTATCATGGCACGTACTCTGAAGTCCTAAAGCTACTTCAGCAGTGTCTGGGAGGAGCCTGTTTACTCCTCATCTTCCCATTTTCAAAGAGAATATGAAGTAGACTGTGTCACCCATGACACATGTACAAATCCCAGTGCTGTGCAGAGTGATGTGACACAATTTCTGGCACAAATTATTTCAGAGAAATGACCAAAATATTGGGTTTGGCGTCTTTTCTCAAATGTCTTTTACATTTTTTTTTAATCCTGTCTGAATGCAATTTATTAAATCAAATATTCTGTAAGAAAGAAGAGACAAAAATTAAATGAAAGGGGGGAAAAAAATAGTGTTAGTCTTGAGATGGAATAAGGAAGATCCTGGATCCTGTAAGGAAAACATTCCAGCTCAGTACCCACTAGATTAGTGATGTTTTACAGTACCCAAACCCTGTTCTGGATTTCACATGCTGCCTTTGTAGGTGAGCTAGCCTATAGCAAAGGAGAACTGATGACCTGTGAGCACACCATTGGTAGCAGAAACAGGAATGAAAAAAGCAGGACAGATGCTTTATGAATAGCAGAGCTGGATGTGACAGGAGTCTCAAAAGCTGGTAAGGAAAGTTTAAGATGTGAGCAAATAAACAAGCTAATATCTCTTCTGGGTTTGCCTTTTTGCAATTGTAATCTTTCTTATAAAAGCTGTTTACTTTTCCCCTACTCAAACAGCCTAGAGCTGCCAGACCAGTCTGGACTGAACACCCCTCTTTTTAATACCTTTTTTAAATACCTTTTTGCTTTTATGGTCAGGAAAATGGCAGAGAGGAAAGGTGGAGGCCAGAGAGAAAATTCAACGAAGACTTTGTGATTTTTTTTTCAAAGAGAGCCAATTCCTAAAAGTATTTGAAGGGTCAATAGGTGTCAAGGAAACAATTTGCTCTGGAACTACAGCACCTCTTCACATTTTTATAGTAATTGTTAGGGACAAGACATTATTCTTGCAATTAGGGGACAAACGCAAGAGTCTACAGGATCTGACACAGCTGATGTGCAGAAAACAGCATTGCACTAGGAAACGAGATGTTCACCTCAAATACACTGTAACCCCATTTTTAGCTGAAGCTTTGCAAATTCCAGCAAGTGATGATTCTTTAGAGTAAGACAGTGAGATCTTTCTCAGCTTTACAACTAACTTCTCTAGGATCAGAATGTAATCCAAAGACAAGGAGAATCTAAAGAGAAGAAATAAAGATCCAAGATAGCCACATGGAAAGTACAAACTCTTCAGAGGGCATGTTTGGACTTACTCTTCCTCTAGTAATAGTGAAGCCAGGTCTCTTACTTTTACAGTATTTTTCAAAATGCACTCCAATATTAAGCATTCATTACTCCTTGGAGATGAATTTGACAGTAAATTTCAGTGCTGATTCAACAGTGCCTAGGATCTGAAGGAGACAAATTCAAAGGATTTGGCACACTGAAAATTTTAGCTTTGTATCTTGCATTTTGGTTTTGATTTACAAAATTGGCTGAAGAGAAAGCAAAGGGCTACTGCACTTCTCTTGCTCTAACCCCCTGAAGCTCTGGTTATCTGTTTTAGTCTGTGGCAGATTTCATTCTTATACATTTTGACACTGCTTGCTAAATATTGTTTCAAACATGATCACAAAATAGGAACACAAATGTTTCTCTGAATTTTGTCATTTTACAAGTGCCTAAAGTATTCCTTTGCCCTTTTATTCTCAGCTTACAATGAGAAACTCTATTTATTCAAATTTTTTTAAAACATGACACAAATTAATTGAATTGAATCCTATATAGTCAGTGAAATTGCCTTTTCACCCAGACACCTTATGTCTGGGGTTTATAATTGCCTTTGTGTATGTTGTTATCATCATGTGCTGAGTGTCCTCTTTTTAAAGAGGAGTTAAAGGCAAAACTCAGAACAAATAAAATTCAGCTGGGAAAGAGAAACTGTTTACTCAATTTAATATATGCACGTAGACAGAGGCGTTTTAAAAAGCTGTAGAGACATTTTAAATGTATTTAATCTAAGCAGTTAATTCTTTCAGATAGCAGTGGTTCTGTGTGAGTGCTGGTGACAGCTGCTCCAGCTTTTAAGTACAAAAGAGAGGGATAAAGCAATCATTAACAGTTTTCAATCCACAGTATTCTTCTGAAGCCTTTGAAAATGTGAGCAGATACGGATTTGAAATTTATCATAGTTTTAAGGGTCATTTACCACTCTATTTAAAACAGTGGCATTTTTCTTCACTACTGCTTGGTACTAACATTTCTCAGTGTTCTCCCTTTTCTGGTGCATAGAGCAGTGCTTTTCCTCACAGACTTGAATTTGTTCAGAAAATAAAACATATGTCATGATTTAGCACGTAGATTAGGCGTGGTTCTTTAACGCTGGCAACTAGTACCTTCTGTGCGAAAAACGAAAAAAAAAAACAACCAAAAAAACCCCTCGTGAACTTATAAACATGAATTCTCAAAGCAAGCCTGAAAAGAAGAGCGGCAAAAGGAAGGAGTGGGATTCATTACGAAACCCAGCAGATAATTGTAGCAAATGCGTATTATAGAGATGAGTCACACAGCAAAGGCTGAGACAAAAGGCAGAGATACGGCTGGAGAAAAGCACACCGAGCTAGATAACACACACAATGCACTCAGTCCTTTAAGTGCTGCACACAACCAGCCAAACCTGCTGTCTTTCAGTTTCTAAACACAATGACATCCTTTGATGAGCAAATAACTCACAAGACGCTATCGCAGTGCCATCCTTCAGTCTACCACACACGCACAGTCATCAGCTCACTCATCACGTACTGCCTTAACATTGTCTTCATTATCTGACCCAAGGAGTAAATTGCCACTTGTTTTTCACCATCACTCGGCCATTCCTCGATAAAACCACACCAGTGGTGATGGTTTCCACGCTGCTGCCATGGCCCCGATCCCACCAGCACACACACTAACTCCGTACTCCAAGAATTCCTGCTCACGCAGGACCGCAGCACACGGGTATTCCTTGACTGCACCCTCAAGAAATAAAGGAATTCTTTATTTATCTCGGGGATCACGAAATAAAGGAACCCCCCCCGAAAAGAATTTCTTAATAGCAGCAAAGTTACCGCATAGAAATTGTTGCTGTTCCCCTAATTAGGGGCCTGCCGCGCTTTTCTGCGAGGAGACAGCAACGGGAGTTTTAGAAGCTGCACAAAAGCATCAGCAGCAACTTTGTCAGACGGCACTGACACAGCCCATGGACTGCCCTGGTTCTGTCCTGCCAGAGCAGCGATTCCTCCCTGGGCTCTCTCTCAGGAACGGGAGCGCACTCTGCAAAAAGCACATTTGGGAGCTGGAGCCACAGTGGGTCCAGAGCTTTCCATACCGCATACGGCTTCGTGAGAAAGTGCCCTGGTCCTTCCAGCATCCAAACTGCAGCCCAGAGGCTTGTTTCTCCCATTCTGCGAGAACAATTACCGCTTAATTGTTCCAAATCTCCTGGCAATATGTTTGTAACTGGGAAAGCTGCAGTTCTTGCAATGGGCGCCTGGATTTACAAGGTAATTAGTGTTGACAGTGCTCCCAAACCTACTGTCATGTCTGAACGGATGGCGCTTCCAAACTGTGCTGGGATCTACACATCATTCTGTGCTCGTGATTTCTAACGAATTAAAAACAAAACAACAACAACAACAACAACAACGAAAAAGGAGGAAGTTGCAGGATTCATTCATTTTCGACCAAATTTGCATTGAAAAATCTGTTTTTCATAGAATGGATGCACACTTCTGATGCACAGCAGCTCTAGTTCTTTGCCCCAAGAAATAAATCCCAGGCAAACGACTGCAACGAGAGTGACAACAGGAAGCCTGAGCCATGAGAAATAAAGACACATCATTTCTGGTCAAGGAGCAAACAAATATAATAAAAATCCAAGGCACTTCATTTTTTCATGTTAAATCACTGCAGNCCTATATATCTCTGAACATATATATATATATATAAAATATATACATATATATATTTCTATAGCGTTATGCTATTTCAGAAACACAACAACAAAGTAAATTCTACTACAGCATGTGGTGATTGGGCTGAGGTATCATTCCAGGTTCAAATGCAGTATGAGCTTAGCTAATAAAGAGAACATAAAAGCACCTCCTTAGCTTTGTGTCCTTATTAATTTACTAAAAAATGGCAAACAAGAAAACTTGAAATCACTTAACTACAGAAGAGCTCTGTTAATATTAATCTCAGCTTCTTACAGAAAAGGACCCCAGCACTGCAGCTACCATTAAGCACAAGTGCATCTGTCTGCTTGTCTGGCATGATCACCATGGTTCTCAGATGCTTTAGAGATAAATATGAAAACACAGCCCTCAATTCAAAGCGCATGCAATCTGTCAAGGTAAATTTACACAGAGGGCAACTCGTAGGGGGCTGGGATTTCACGTGCAGCATGCAGGTCTGGATGAGGTGACATCAGCAGTGCAGGAGAATCACACAGAGCTCAGGAACATCAGTCATTTCTTCAAAATTAGCTTTGATAACAATCCTGGCCTCATTAGAGATAGAAATGTAGCTTAAGGTGAGACACCCAGCACAGTCACCATGGGTTTTGAAGGTGAAATGAAGCAAGGGGTATTTTGTGGATCAAGCTGTACACCGTGAATGCAGGAGGAGGGGGTGGTTACTATTCCATTACACTGGCATTTCCAGGATTTGTAAATCAAGTTTGCCTAAAATAAGGAGATTGAAACAATCTCAAACTTTGGTTTCTTTCACACTGCTTCTAGGTTTCTGGGAGCTTGCGATGCACTTCAATCACACAAACAAGCTTTGTTTCATAATAGAAGGAAACAAACTTAGGAGGAAGAAAGATTGATTGATTCTTATGTAAACCCTTGTTTCCTGGAGCTGAGCTTTCAAGCAAAACATCAAACACTAAAGTTGCATAGCAACCTCCCCACCCCCATTACAGGTGGACCGGGTGGCCAGTTCCACCTTTCCTGTTTCCCCAGGCTGCACAAACACAGCGCTTGCATAGGTAGGATTTATGTCGGCAGCCTGAGCCTCCTAGCTGTGGACACCTTGTGTTTAAGAAAACAAAGAGTTCTGCCCAAAACACCCTGAGGTGGAAACCTGTGATGTTCTGTGTTCATGTTCCCCAGTACATTATGAAAATGAACAGCATGTAATGTCTTATAAACTCACCCTTACACATCATCCTATGATGATTGGATTATTCAGCTAAGTAGAAGGCATTTGAGTGCAAGCAACATTATGCTTAGCCAATTATTTATTGTTAATCACTGGCATTTTTTGGAAGCACTACAGTATTATACTCACTAATCACAATGAACACTAAATTTTGTATCACTGGCTTTAAGTGGGAAATACCTGCAATCAACCACTGTGTTTTTTACAAGGCTTTGTCCATGTATTTGCAACCAGAGTAAGCAAGCATACACTAGAAAACACCTGAGGCATACTGGTATGCAAAAGCATAAAACAAATTACAAGTAAGTATGTTCTGCCCCACCTCATTTTGTTCTCCCTTTTATTTGTTGGACGATCTCTATGCTGCCTACTGGCAAGTTCCCTCTTTGATTTCCAATCATCCCTTGATGACTCTATTTTCCTTCCATATGCTCCTACTTTCTGCCCTTCTTATTAACTGTTCAAACCTTTACACCCAAAATGTGAGTGACTTTTTCCCAAAACAAGGTAAAGCTAAAACACTTTAAAAATTATTCATCACTGCAAGCTGTGACTCAACAGCAGGATTCACAGAAAGACGCCTGTGATGTTCAACAGCAATGTGGCAGGAAAAACTCCTGTAATCCAGACATAAAACCCCCTGAGTTGGTGCCGTGCCATTTTCCCTGCTGGGCGGCCGCCAGGTACGTGCAGCTCGTCCCCTGGCTCCGCTTCCAGCCGAGCCGCAGCGGTGTTTGCCTGCCACCTCCCGGGGGAGTCACAGCGCCGGGGACACCGAGCCGGCACAGCCCGGCAGGGACGAGTCGCAAGAACACACTGGGACAGGCTGTGGTCATCAGGCGCATTGGAACGACTTCAAAAATACCTAGGTGACAAACACTCAAAAATTTGGGGACATGGCAATCAGTGAACCGTGCTGCTATTTATACACATTACCTCATCTTTCTCCCTCCAGCTGCAAGGCTTCATTTGGACTTTAATCCAGAATTGCGTTTTTCAGTTGGTTTTCTTTTGTTGTTGTTGTTGCTGTTCGTTTGATGTCTTCTTGTTCTGGTTCGGGGTTTTTTGTGCGTTGTTCTGGGGTTTTTTTAACTTGTGTAATTTGAGGTTTTCTAGATTTCCACTCTTTTTCTGCCTACAAATTTTGCCCAGGCAGAGCTGGTGGATATCAGTCTCTCTGATTTTCAGAGCCTTGGACACTGTTGCTGCCTGGCATTGGACAGGCAGGAATGCCAGAGGAATGGCTGCTGGATATGTAGGGATGGCTGTGCTCACACTGGGGAACTGATCTCCACACAGAATATACACCCAAGGCATTCAGGACATGTTAGACTCACTGTATATACACTATAAATGGTACATCCAGAAATATCTGACCACACATCTCAAGGGAAAAAAAANGTGCTCGTGATTTCTAACGAATTAAAAACAAAACAACAACAACAACAACAACAACGAAAAAGGAGGAAGTTGCAGGATTCATTCATTTTCGACCAAATTTGCATTGAAAAATCTGTTTTTCATAGAATGGATGCACACTTCTGATGCACAGCAGCTCTAGTTCTTTGCTCCAAGAAATAAATCCAAGGCAAATGACTGCAACGAGAGTGACAACAGAAAGCCTGCGTCATGAGAAATAAAGACACATCATCTCTGGTCAAGGAGCAAACAAATATAATAAAAATCCAAGGCACTTCATTTTTTCATGTTAAATCACTGCAGGATCATTACATTTTGAGTAACTTCCCCAGGAATTGTCCCCAGTCTTTGGAAAGATGCTACTTGCAACAAGTACTAATATATAAGCATGACATTCCCTTTTCTGCCTCATTGCCCCCGGTATGCTAATAAAATGAAATGGCCCTTCCAGAGTAAACACTCACCCATGTATTATTATTTAAAAACTGTCAAAACAGCCCAATGAAAAAAATAACAAATGCACGAATATAATATGAAATGAACTGTAATGCAAGACTTAAGCACAATCAATACATAATTAGAGCTGCCTGGGAGAGGCAATACTTTTCAGACTGTTGGCCTGAAGGGTGCTTTTTCTTCTATTTAGGCTGAGACATTTCTCAGTGTTATATATATATATAACATATATATATATAAAATATATACATATATATATTTCTATAGTGTTATGCTATTTCAGAAACACAACAACAAAGTAAATTCTACTA
>VXBB01019825.1:0-38831 GCA_013399915.1 Illadopsis cleaveri
ATCCCTGTGGGAGCAGCTGCACACGGCTGTGCAGCCAGAGCCCCCAGATCAGCGCACATGCAGCACTGGAGCAGCACCGCAGGCAGCCTCGCAGGGCCCAGTGCTGAGCAGCCGTGCCTGGAGAGCCTGGTGTTGGCACCTCCAGCCTCAGGGCTGCTCCTCTGCTGCTCCAGGGCAGGGGCTTTCTNGCTCTTCCCAGGGGTAAACAGCAGTGTGACAAGGAGTTGTCCCCAAGTGAAGATGACAATCAGCTCTCCCCAGGGGACAGCAAAGATTACAAGGAGCTGTCCCCAGCTGAAGAGGAGCAGGAAAAAGAGCCATCCCAAGGGGAGAGTGAAAGTGTCAAAGAGCTGTCCCAAGGGGATTACAATGAGGATGAGAAGCTTTCCCCAGAAGACATCAAACATGATACAGAGCTGAGGTTTGGGGAAGACTGTGATGTGGAAGAGATGTCCCCATGGGAAGAAGATGACAACAAACGGCTCTCCCACTGTGAAGAACATGAGGATGAAGAGCTCTCCCACTGGGAAGAAGATGAGGACAAAGAGCTGACAAGGAGGGCCCTGCTCGGTGGCATGGACAGAGATTCAAATTTGTCACCTGAACTGCCAGATCTGCAGCAGGTGTCGAGACATCCGAAGGTGCTGGAATGGCTGGGAGCCCATTTCCCCAACAATTATGAGGCTGAGGAGGAGGAAGAGAACAAAGTTGTCAGACACCAATGACTGTTCCAACTGAAACGGTGCCAGCACAAGGTGAATGCCCAATGGCAGGAGCTGTTGGACACCGTGTCACCTCCTGGTTTCAAAGTTGATGACAATGTGCTTTCCAAAGGTGTCCCAGAGGTGTCCCAAGGGGAAGTTGCCATCTGCAATAAACCCCTGGGCCTGGTGGATGACAAGGAGCCCCTGGAGGGACCCAGCTGTTCCAGACATGTGGTCACAGAGGTGAGAACAGAGTCAATTTGTGCCCTGCCCAGTGCCTCTCCTGCCCTGTTGAGACCCACAGGTGCCAAGCCAGCAGCTGCTGAGGAGCAGGAGCCCCCTGAGCCTCTTGGCCCGGAGATGACAGAGGCACAGAGCCAGGTCTCAGAAACATCCCTCCCGCTTCAGGCGGGCACTGCGGGCACTGCTGGGGCCACTCCGATGTCCTTCTGTCTTGCAGGAGCTGTTCCGGTGTCCCAGCCTGGTGTTGGGGCTGTTCCAGTGTCCCAGCCTGGTGGCACAGCCGGCGGAGCAGCGCCCATGCCAGCACCGGGCCGGGCCTGGAGGTGTAGGCAGAGCAGCTCTTGGGCAGGACAAATGTCCCAGTTATGGTTCCTGGGTATCAGCACAACCCAGCACAACAAGTGCAGGACTCGGCCAAGAGGTGGACATGGACCATAGGGGGGACCAAGAGCACCAAAGATCCCCAAAGACGCTGACCCTTTTCAGGAGGGTCTGAAAGAACAGACTGTGCAAGAGGCCTAATTTGCATAGAGGAGAAAAACCCCTTTCAGAGTGGGGAACACAGTCCATAAAAGGGTACCCCCACCAAGCCCATGACCCTGGACATCCCAACAGCTGGATCATTGCTGGAACCAGGAGTGACATGGCATCAGCTGGATCAACCCTGGAACCAGGAGTGACGTCCCCTCATCTGGAAACATGCTGGAACCAGGAGTGACATCCTGTCAGCTGTATAAACACTTGAACCAGTCATGGTGTCCCATCAGCGAGAACCATGCTGGAGCCAGGAGTGATGATCTCTTTTCCTCTCTCTTTCCTTGTCTTTCTTTCTCTCTGCCCTTTTTTGATTTGTCTTTTCCTTTCTCTCTGCCCTTTCACCCTTTCCCTTTATCCCAAACTTACTGCCATGTGTTTTTATTGTAGGTCAGGGACTAATGTAGCAGTTGTGTAGTAATGAGACAAAGTAACAAAATATTAATATATTAATTAAAATAATCACAAGTGTTTAACAAAAGTGCTTGATTATTTTGTGGATGCTTTGGCTTTCATTGTTGCTTTCGTCCCTGAGCATTTACAATTCTTGGGTGCTTGCTTCCCCTTATGGGTGGGTGATCACAACACCTTAATAAAAGATGCTGCTTTTTCCAATTTTCCTTGTCTGTGCCCGGTCCACATTGAGAGCAAGGCATGTGCTGGCAGCATAAATAGTCATGGAATCACGGAATATCCTGAGCTGTAGGAACCCAAAGGGATCATCCAGTCCCACCCTGTCCCTGCCCAGACCCCCCAACAACCCCAGCCTGTTTTCCTGCGTTAAAGCAATGGAAATTCTAAGAAACTAGGTAGAAAAAGAGAGAGCCTTTCTTGTTTAAAACTGTCCAAAAATGCCAGTCAAGGGTAACCATAGCTTTGTGTTGTCCTGTGTAAAGACAAGAAGGGAAGAAGAGAAACATATCCTTTAGGCTGATGTTCGCATTGGAACATATACGTGTATACTGCCATGGAAGAAGGTTTTTTTGACAATTGTGATGTACAACCATGAAAGCAATTCAATGGCAGATGGGTATTCTAGTGAGATCAGTGGGAAGAAACAGCAGTCACTGCTCTGAGAGTCAAGCCCACAGAATCATATGTCTCAAGTTGGAAGAGACCCATAAGGATTATCAAGTCCAACTCTCTGCTCCTCATAGGACTACTTAAAACAAAAACATATGTCCAAAGCATCCTCTGTATGCTGTTTGAATTCTGAATCCACTGAGGGAAGAAGATCCTTTAACACAACAGTAGCAATCGGATGGATGCACCAATGAGCTCTTTCAAGGTCTGTCCTCCAGCAGCCTCCAAATCCAGATGATAAGGTTCCCTTTGGGATAGCAGCTTTGAGCCCAGACCTGCACTCCAGAGCCCAGACTGCATGTGCAGAGATTAAAAAAAAAGTTAAATACAACTGCAAATTTAAATCATTAGCAAAGCTTGGCAAGTATCCCTTGAATGTCGAAATTACAGCACTCCAAATCAGTTCCTATTAAAGGCCCAATTCCACACTGTGTAGCAAGCAAGCTCTGAGCATCTGATACGTGAAAGAGGTATGTTGGAAGACAGCAGTCTTCCCTCCAGTCTGCCTCTGGTTTGATCCTCTCTGTAACTGTGGATAGGCTGTAAGGATAAGAAGGAATGTGGCTGCATCTCACTGAATCAGATAATTAAAACAATCAAAACTGCCACAGCCATAAAAGCGGTTCTAGAGACAGTCTACAGAAATACTCCACAGCATAGTAATTTGCAGTGACTTGGAAGTTCCCTTTGTTGCTACTGAAATCAAAAAAATGTTGCTGTTGCAGGATTTTCACTCATTCAGAGACACTAACAAAGTGAAAAAGAAAACTTCCTGTCAATGTCAAGACAGATTAGCCAATATTACACAA
The DNA here is from genome assembly GCA_013399915.1 of Illadopsis cleaveri. Classification (NCBI taxonomy): domain Eukaryota; kingdom Metazoa; phylum Chordata; class Aves; order Passeriformes; family Timaliidae; genus Illadopsis; species Illadopsis cleaveri. Next base: position 3,374 of record VXBB01019825.1, read on the forward strand.
CAATGTGTCAAACATTTCGTGGGATTATCAGCAATGCAGGGTCTTCCCCTCTAACATACAGACCGCATGATTCCCTCCAGACAGGAGGAACACAAAGGCTGCAGATGTGTATGAAAACACCATATAACAGTCTCTGTGGCAGTCTCTGATTTTATATTGGTTGGGGCAGTGTTGGCTTCAGTAGCTGCTTCAGTGATGGAGAAAACAGCTGATCCCCACCCCACATAATTCTTTATTAGATGGTTGATATTAGCAATTAAGTACTTGCTGTCACAAGATTCACCACTGAACTTTGGAGTATGGCATTAGCCGGTTACAATACTGAGATCTTTGATGTAATTTTATTTTAATTGGCCTCTTAAATCATATCAGTGAGTATAATAGAATTGAAAAGGATAGAAAAGACCTCTCCGACCATTGGGTCCAACTGTTGTCCTTTTCTGAAACATTTTTCTCCTATAGAGGAAGAATATAAACTAATACTGATACTGCCTATAAAAGAAAATAATCAAAATCAGAAGAACACAGACAAAACTCAGGAGTATAAACAAAAAGAGGATGTAATTACCATACAAAATACAAATCTCAACAATAGCTGCAGTCAACTATCCATGACTTCCAGAAGAGAAGTCCTAGGACTTCAGTGGTTTTATGGATTCAGTGATTTCAGAAGACCAGTCTGATCATGAGACACCCTACACTAACTCAGCACCAAAAGCAAATGATAAAAAGACCTGAATTTCTGTAATTCTGCTGTACCCCAAAATCATAAGCAGCTATCACAAATACCTATTATCCATAGCTGCTGTTCAGAAATGAAAACTTAAAAAACCACAGTGCCTCCCTCTCAACAGTGGAGTTGGTCATTTACTGGTCATGATACTAATTTAGTACAGCCAAACATGCACTACAGTCAAACAAGCTGTTTAATACAGTCAAACAGACTAGCAGTGTAAGCTGCAGGTTCTATAACCCAGATTATTCTGGGGAAATATACTGGGCACATTATATTGAAGCTGTGAGGAGAAGAGAGTGTCTTTGCCTCAACTACAGAATTTGTGATGTCTTGTCAGCAGATCTTTTTCAAGGGATTGGCAGCCTGCTAAGAAGTTAATCTACCCCTTTTGATTTTGATTTAAAAGGCTTTATCTTGAGAGTGCTATGTCTAATTGTACAGAAAGAAAATGACATCATGGCTGAATCCCCACCTTTCTGCCCTATGTCCAGTTGAAAGGTCTGTGTCCATCCCACCTGGGAAAGGCAGGTTACCCTGCAGGATAACCCACTGGGAAGCCCTGCTTACACTGTCAGCAGCGTCTGGATGGCCAGCGGACAAACCTCTTCATCTAGACCTGCAGGTTTGAAGCATTGTCCTCATGAGTCTGAGCAGCTTTGCCTGCATGGCCTGGCAGGTGCCTCTGCATCCCAGGGGTTCAAGCAAAGTAAGGGCAAAATGCAAAAAAAGTCACAGACGTGGTTCATTTGAGAGCAAATTTAGTTAACAAATTCCACACAACTCTAACTACATTTAATACTAGTACCAAAGCCTTGTAAGGGGTTTGTTTGCTAGAGAGATCTGCAAACCACCTGCACTCTGAACTGGAGACTTCTCCTTGCTTACTCTGCTCAAAATTAATGTCTTTCTATTCAAAAGGCAAAACAATTGTTTGAAAGATAACTGGTATTTTCAAAATTTGTACTTGTGAAGCATAATATTCATAATATGGCTACTTCAATTATCTGTCATAATGGCTTTTTTGCAAACAAATCCAGGAACATTCCCTCCTCCAATATCTGGATAGAAATATATAAATATATAGCAGAAAAATAAACAAGGAAAGAGAAATAAAGTAGATCTCGGTTACTCAAGATATTTTCTAACATCAGTTTTTGAAAGGAAACTATACTTTCCTTTGACACAACTGGGGTTTTAACTTTAGTTCTTAGGAGATTTCATAAGCAGTAAGGTCACTCCTGATGCGCTTTTACAGTTCAGTCCTGTACAGTAACCATAGAATTTCCCTTCTAAATGACTACTATTTGTAATATCAACCTTGAAAACAAATCCAGAAAAAAAATTGAAATACCTAGGTTTGTTATAAATACATCACAGTATTGAAAATTGTCATAACTAAATGTTTTATATAACTTCTTAACAATGACATTTGGTCTGAATCCAAAACTCCTGGCTATAACCAAAATTATTTAAAATAGAACAAGTACATATAGAAAAAATAACCTTATTTTCTTTTTTAAAAAGGAAATGGTGCTTTCTATAACAAAAGAACATGTGATTTCTTTGACAGACCCAAGTTACAGTGGAAAAAGCCCAGAAAGCTTCAAATGAAATTGGCGCTTGTTTAAAAGGATGGTTTAACAAGTTGATTGGATGAGGTTCAATCAGCCCATACAGTCCGGTAATTCTAGAAACATCAATGTAAAAAACCCTGCTGTTTTTGCTTTCTGCTACCCAGTGTCACACAATCACTGAGTGGGAACACGTCGCCTGCAGCAATGGAGACACGGATGACACAGTCTGGCTGTGTGATGTCAGCCCCGATGGCCGTGTCCAGCCGCAGGCCCCGCTCCGGGCGGTGTCCCCTCAGCCGCCGCCGTGTCACACGTGGGAGCTGCGCCTGCCCCGCGCGCCCAGCGACACGCGCAGCCGCGGCTCCCGGGCCTTGTAGTGCTCGTTGAAGTCCAGCCGAAAGCTCAGGAACCGCAGGCTCTCGTCAGAGCTGGTGGTCGGCACTTGGATCTTCCAATGCCTCCCATGAACATCAGAGTCTCCAGTGCAAACAGCTTGGTCTTTTAAAGCGTGCTCCCCTTTGCCACAGCCTTGGGACAGCATTCAGGATCCAATCTGTGCCAACAGGAGACCTCACCTTGAGTCCGTGTTGCAGGTACCATGCCATCCAGGCCAGCACTAGAGCACTGCTGGCTGCACACACACCCGTTTGGTGTGGGTTGTACAGCAGCACGTGGCACCCACGACAGCACAGGCTCTGCCCAAGTGCCCTAGCCAGCTTCTAGCATTTCAAGTAAAACCTAATTACAGATTAATTATTGCTAGAAGTTGTCCTAAAATTTGACTGAAAATTTACTAGGGAGGGAGATGTGCAGCATTTTGACCCAGCCAGCAAATTTCTTACAGATTTAAAGCCCTGATGCCAAAGACTAAGATCACCACAGCCTCCAGAAAAGATCACCAGTATTTTTTATTGGGGGACACTGCAACCTTTTCTATTAGGCCTCAACATGAAGAAGTGAGCTCCTTTTGACAATGCAGCTGTTCATTTAGTGAGGCCACAGCTTAGCCAGATGGAAAGTGGAATTCTTATTGATAGAAAAGGCTACAATGTCATTAAAAATACACTGCTGTTACAAGTCACAACCTTGTCTTGAAAAAACACAGTATATAAACAGCACACATTATTATTTGGATGCACTTTGAATCAGAATTCATAAATCATATAAAAACCAAAGTATCCCGGATTATGAGACGGCAGCTGAAAATGCACCATTTGTTATTCTCCGCTGACCTCTAAAGGTTGCTTCAGGAATTTCAGTCTCTGCGTTAGAAAAGCACACTGTATCCACGGATTTAGAGCACAAGTTGGCAGGTCCAGGAGATGTGAGAGGTTTATGAAGAGCTTCAGCTGGAGCTCTGCAAGCCACTGCAAAAGATTGGTCTGACCAGGGACACAGAGTGACCACGTCTGTGACATGTCTGACACTGCACTGGCAGCATCACTGGGTCTGGCAAGGTATGGGATCAGCAGGATTTCTGTTCTCCTGCATCCTGATACAGTTCATTCTGCTGGTGAGGTTTGGAAGTCCCTCAGCATGGCCAAGTGCCTGCTACAAGTAGTAATGTGCATCCAAATCAACTTGCCAAAACTAAACCAAAAAATTTGGTCCTGCTTGGTACCTACCTACCTACCCCTTTAAAGGTGGTTTTGAGGAGTTCTTTATTTAGAAAGGAGAAAGGTCAAGCTTTAAAATAAGCCTGCAGTTACACAACTGTCCATTAAGAAACCCTCTAGTTTAAGCCACACCATCTGTAAACTTCTACACAGCTATTTCTTCTGAGTCACTTACAGTATTGCCCTTATCTTAATCAAGGAAGTGGTAACAACTGTTATTCTGTTTTTCTTCCTGGATACCATCCAATTACTCTTTTTTTGTAATTATTTCCTATTCTGTTATGAATGTCTGTTTTGATCTTTTCATTTTAAGGAGCTCTTGTTAGATTTCCAGAACATTTCGCCTGTGGAAAACTGGAGCCTGTGCATGTGTTCTAACTCTGGGATAAGTCTGGATCTGATTCTGGTTTTGTCTTAAACTTTAGTTGTGTTAATAAAGTTGCAATGAGTGGAAGTTATGCTTTTCTCATTTATCAAATACCATTTTCACCCCACATTTTATGTTCTCTTTATTCTTCCTGTTCACCACTAAATGGCGCAATTTCACTTCTCTCCATCTGATGGTTCAGTTGCTTGTTTTCTAGAGATTTTTAGTTTCTTCCTTTTCTACTCATCATAATATGCTCCGTATCTCATTTTTACACACCGGGTTGCTGAAGGAAAGATCCCAGTTGTCTTTTTAATTACTGTTGCAAGCCTGTCTGTAATTTCCCTCTGTTTCTTTATGCTCTTCAGCAGGTTCAACAAAAGCAAGAGGCAAAACTCAGTACAAATACCCTCTTTTAAGGAGTGAATGTAATGCCTTCTTAGAAAGCAAGGCAGGAGGCTGTTCTTTACCTCCCTCTCGGTAATTTTTGGAAAAAAAACTTTAAAGGGTGATGAAGTGGCCTTGAGCAGCTTTGGGAATGTTCCCATCGTAGAAGCGTGAGGCATCCTAGATGCCTAACTACCTTGTTCTTGTGGCAGGTAACTCAAATGCAAATAATTCATTTTCATTTTCTGTGGCACTGGAAGAATTCATACATGGGGTAATCACCTTGTGACAGCTTTTTTCTATCATATATTTTAATATTCAGACTGATGGTAATAATCACTCCAATTGCATTTTATATACCCAAAAGTTTAGCTAACTTAATTGCTGTTCTAATAACTTCTGAAGCAAAACATTTAACATCATTTGCTCCACAGAGAGCTAAAGTAAATTAACTGTGCAGTGATAGAAACTATACCTCCTACACTCCTCAGGTTTTTCTTGGTATGTTTTTCTTTCTCTACGATTTCCTGAGCGTCTCTTTGGCCACCATTTGATGGCTCTCAGGATTCCTGCTCCCTTCTCTGCCCTTTTCTCCTTTTGTGAATCAATATCCACCAGCTTGGTTTCTGTAACTCTCCTGACCTCTGTGTTCTCTCTGACCCCATACAGCTCTGGTCAGCTTTGGCTTTTCACCTGCACTTGAGTCTCTATTTCCACTCACGAGGCACTCAGGTTGTAGTCCGAAGGTACTATGAAAGAATGTACAATACTGGGTTGTCAGAGTGTAGTAGCAAAAAACTAATTTCGGAACAAAAAGAAAGAAAATGAATACTGACTGAGGTACCTTTGCTGCTCTTCTGGTGAAAGAGAGTAAGCACCAAGTTAATCCTTATGAGTGATTTTCACGCCTTAAGGATTGCATTGCACCAAGCTAACAAAAATAGTCAAAATATTACATCAGGGAGCCTGAATGGTTCATACCTTAAAGTCATACTATTTCCTTGTCAACATAAAAATAACATGTTTTCATTATTTTTTAAAACTGTGGTTCAGCAAGCCCTCAGAATATGTTAAATCAATGGCAGCAGAAACTTTTCACTCTGAACAACTGCAGATTAAGAAAGACAGTATTTTACTTGTAATTGTTTATTATGATCCTTGGTATTTTAAGTTTGTGGGAGTTTTTTGTTAAATAGGGTAGAGCAGGCAATGGTTACAATGCCTTTGTAGAAACTAGACAGAATTATTTCCTCTGACTTCTGAAACAGCAGGCTCTTGTACCTGTCCCTGCTATACTTGCCAATATTTGCATATCTCATGCAGCTCTCCCTACTTTTTCCTCTCTCCAGTTAGCAGAATCTTATTAAAGGCTAAAGTGGCATTTTAGGTTTCAAGTAATCAACAGATGATTTTCAAAATTAATGAGGCACTTTGGAGAAGTCCCTGAGCATCCTTATGTGAGTGTGAAATACATTCTTGTCATCTCTGAGGCTGCTCATTCAGGTGAAAATTGAAATGAGTACAAATGTGCACAGCTTGTTTCAGCATTAGGAAACATTCATGCAAGATCACAGACAACAACTCCATCTTTAAGGCGAGAAGTTTAAAATAAAATTCAATTTTCTGTCCAAATACATCCCTTTTTCCCAATCATTTATTACCTTTCAACTCTTAGTGGGCTTAAAAAGTCACATATGTACTTAGACTGTCCTCAGTACTGAAAGTCATTGTTAGATATGGCATACTGGAAGTTAGAGCTGCACACTGACCAAAGATAATTGGCCATTCTTGATAAGCATAATATTTTAAAAGATTGAAAATGCTCTTGTCCAAAACATGAACATCTTACATATGTGACAGGAGAAGACAAAATCCTTCTACAACTAATTTTAACAAAACATATCATGTAGATTTAGGCTTTTAAAATAAATAATGTGCTTGTGTGTAAGGCTGAGAGACCTTGGCATTTATTCACTCCATCTGGTGTAAGAGGAGAAAATACACAGGGCCTTGACTAAATAGAATCACTTAAATAAAACTGGATTATGATTATATTCTGTCCTTGATCTCCTACCCTAAGCTTATAATTCACTGGAAAATACATTATATCATGAGCTTCTGCATGTGCTAGTGAATGCTTCTGAAATACTAAACTGCATCATACTGTACCCTGGTGCATTTGAGCTGTTAGAATTTACAGAGGGAGATAAAACTTTCAGGGGTTGTTCTTTTTCTTCTTCAGTGTTCATATTGGTTAAGACATTTATTTCCCTTCAGTTACCAGAACAATATCCCTTGTAGTTTAAAAGAAAACATTTTCCAGCTCTATTCCTTTTAAAGCATTTGTGATAGTGGTAGCACCACATGGATAGCCCTTCACCCAGAAGAGTATTGCATATTGTATGACAACCTAAGTTGAGTGATAGTCTTTCGACTTTTACTGCAATTTCTCCAAAATTTCTTTAGGCCTTGGCAACCCTGAAAAGGAAGGGGCTGAGCATGCAGGCTCAGTTACCAATGGCCTGGGACAGAATACAGTGAGGAGGAGCTGGAAACATGGCTGGAGACATAGACCCACAGCTGTATTTGTATTTTCAGACACTGTAATTCTAAGAAAAAAACACTGAAATTACCAGTCAGAAGTGTGAATTAAAAAATAAAGAACATCCTTGTATAGTAAATGTGTTGCTAAGGATTATTCTTTAACATTGACTGCAGTATATAACTTCAGTGTTGAAAAATAAAGAGGTGAAAATCTCTCACGTTTCTCCTCAGAAATGTACCTTAATGGTGCTGCTGCCACCCACTACAAGGAAAGCCACTTGTGTAGCCACAGCAGCAGGAACCTGTCACTTTGTGCATTTATGTAGAATTCAATATTGGTCTTTGGGCACAAATGAAATGTAAGATCATTTCTCTCCCACTTGTTAGGAATTGTCAACAAAGGCTAGGTTGTCACAAGAAAACCTGTATAAGTTGAAATAAACATGTCAGCTGCCAGGTTACAGGATAAGAGACTGGTGTCCACCCAGAAAGAAGCATGGGGACAATAGCAGGTCCCTACTGGTCTCCTCAGCCTGGCAGTCAGGACAACTCCTGCAGCAGTGAACTCTTCCCAGATCACCAGGTTGCTTTAGAATCACCTCAAAATGACCATTCCTAGCTGGCCACTACTGTGAGTTTCCTGGGTACTGCTGGATTCATTTGAGGAGCAAAGAGAATTTAATGTTCCTCTGGAACTTGTCCTCTAGTTCCATCACTGGTGCTGCCTCTCTGGCCTCTGACTTGTCTAGTGATGTGATCATGCAACACATCTCTCAACCCAATGGCCAAAAGAGTGCTTGGGCAGCTAATTTTTTTTTCTAAGTCTTGGTCAAAACACAATCAAATAATCTTTGCTGTTCTTCTCGACTTTACAACAATATGCTCCCACCACACTGGCAAAAACTGAGTAACTCCTGCCTGACAATGATCCATGACCTGATGATGCCAAGCTCAGCATCCTTCAGCTTTCCCTTGGCTGAGAGTCCATCCTTGCTCACAGCTGAAATGCTGCCTGCACACTACACCCAGTGACAGCACTTGCACCAGCAGAGCACAGCATGAAAAGCCTTACATGTTTTAACAAAAGCAAGGATTCTGAGGCCTGCACAATAGGAATCCTGGTGTTGAGAGAGCAAACCAGCTAGTGCAGGGCTGCAAGTCAGCACATGGTCCTCATCAGAGGCCACTGCCATGATGACTCACATCAGCCTTACCTGCATGGCCTGGCAGGTGCCTCTGACCCCCAAGGGTTCAAGCAGAATAAGGGCAAAAGGCTGAAAAGGCTACAGACCTGGTTAATCTGAGGGTAATTGTTAATTAATGAACTGCACACAACTCTCAGCGCAAGTAAGACTAGTAACAAAATCCTTCTATTGGAAGGGTTCTATAAATCAATATGCTTCTAACTGGAAGCTTCTCCATTCTTAACCTGTGAAAAAATCATAAACTTTCAATTGAAAAAAGAAACACACTTGTGTGAAAGATAATTGTGTTTTTATTCTTCTAAGCTTGCATTTGTGGAACATAATAAATGACCTGATATAATGACAACTTTGCAAAAGAAGAATCTCCCTCTCCCCAACATCTGGACAGCAATATATAAATATTTACAATGAAAAAAATAGGAAAAGAGAAGAGAATGAAGTCAACATTAGCCAAGTCAGTTTGTTTCTATATATTTGATTTTGAACATTAAGCATTCAAGCTTAACCAACACTTTCCGTCAGTACTGAGGCTTTAACCTCATTTTTAGATCTTATGTGCAGCACATACACTCCTGACTCTGCTTTAATAGTTTGCTCCTGTACAGTAACCATAGAATTTCCCCACTAAATTTTTATTACAGGTTTTTAACTTTGAAAACAACAAAAAAATTAAATATAACTTTATGTCTCCTGATACAAAGTTTCTCACACGGTCAAACACACCACAACACTGAAAATCAGCATAATGAAATGCTGTATAGCTTCTTAACAAGGACAATAGGTCTGGGTCCTGATCTGTTGGCTTTAACAAAAGCTCTCTTCAATAGAACGAGTACATATAGAAAAAATAACCTTATTTTCTTTTTTAAAAAGGAAATGGTGCTTTCTATAACAAAAGAACATGTGATTTTTTTTGACACAGACCCAAGTTACAGTGGAAAAAGCTCAGAAAGCTTCAAATGAAATTGGCGCTTGTTTAAAAGGATGGTTTAACAAGTTGATTGGATGAGGTTCAATCAGCCCATACAGTCCGGTAATTCTAGAAACATCAATGTAAAAAACCCTGCTGTTTTTGCTTTCTGCTACCCAGTGTCACACAATCACTGAGTGGGAACACGTCGCCTGCAGCAATGGAGACACGGATGACACAGTCTGGCTGTGTGATGTCAGCCCCGATGGCCGTGTCCAGCCGCAGGCCCCGCTCCGGGCGGTGTCCCCTCAGCCGCCGCCGTGTCACACGTGGGAGCTGCGCCTGCCCCGCGCGCCCAGCGACACGCGCAGCCGCGGCTCCCGGGCCTTGTAGTGCTCGTTGAAGTCCAGCCGAAAGCTCAGGAACCGCAGGCTCTCGTCAGAGCTGGTGGTCAGCAGAACCAAGAACTGCTGGACGATTCCCTGAAGGGGAAAGAAAAACCCAAGAGACAGCTAAGAAAACACCCCTGGTGTGTTTTGCACAGGAATATCAGGTGGTGCACAGACCTGGTAAACAGGCAGAGAGAATCTGGGAAAAGGCAAGCACAAGGGTTCACATCCAACAGAATGAATCCAGCATAACTGATTTGTTAACTTTCTGCAAACATCCAGAGCTTTTTTATTTTTCTAATATCTGCCATGCATGCCAGAGTCTCCAGCACAAGAAGCTTGGTCTTTTAAAGCATGCTCCCCACTCCCTGTGCCCTGCTGGCACACTCCATCTGCCTGAGGGCTCCCAGGCTGCAGAGCAGCTGCCTCTGTGTGCCACTGCCTTGGGACAGCATTCAGGATCCAACCTGTGCCAACAAGAGACCTCGTCTTGAATCTGTGTTGCAGGTACCATGCCATCCAGGGCAGCATTAGAGCACTGCTGGCTTCAAACATTCCCATTTGATGTGGGTTGTAGAGCAGTACTGGGCAGCCCAGAACAGCAAAGCATGTGCCCAGGAAGGCAGTCAGTGCTTCAGACCCAACTAGACTGTCCATTTGGAGCAATTAGAGGGGGGATTTGCACTTGATATGTGGGAGGCACACTTCTGCATCCCATCTTCCCATTTGGCTCTCTCCTAGCTATGTCACTGCAGGAGCCCCACAGGACACAGGAAAGGAGAGGACCTTGGGAAGATGGGAAGACTCACTTGAAGAGCTCATTCCTCATCTCCAGTAAATATTAACAAGAACATGCTCATAACTAGAGCACTCCATTACTTCCAAAGATGACCAAAGCTGGCCTGTGTGGAAAATCTATAGTAGTACTCAGCATGAATACAGTCCAAGCAGGCAAAACCTACACTGCCAACTTGTAGCAATCTTGTAGAGCACATAAACCACAATTTATTTACAACCTACATTTTAAGACTTAGGCTCATTTTTCTGGGGAATGGTAGTTTATCAGATTTAACAAATAAAGACAAAGCCAAAACTACTTACAGAAGATAGCCCGCACGTGTTCCCCTAAACATTTTATCCACTGCCCACCCCAGTGAGCTTAAAATTAAGTGTTTGTTCTTTAGTAAGAAACTTTCTGCAATCTTTAATAGACTGCAATGACTTGCAAACACTGTGAGGAAAAAATGGAATGCAGAAGGAATTCTATCTTTTTCCCCCTAAGACTACACCAAAAGATAGCTATTACTTTTGGTACTGGAGGAAGAAAACAACTTACATGAAATGACTCTTCTCCTTTGTCAGGGGAACATAAATGATCACAAAGCCTTTGATTACTAAGGAACAGTGAACACAGGCTTACAAGGAGAGAAGGAAAAAACAAAGACCTAGCTCCAACTGCACACACATGAATACAGAAGTTACACCTACTCAATATTTGCAATTCATTTCTACACAAAGTTCAGCATGTTTTAGAAAAACATAATTTAAGAGGGACCTGGTAAAAGTGAGTGAGTATTCTCAGCTGTGAGCACATTTTCGGTATTGAATCTTGAAATTCTTTCATCCTCTTGTTCTCTTCTTCCTCTTCTGATGCAGTTACACCCCACTTGCCCTACACAGAAATCAAACAAGTTAAGAGGTGAAGCATCACATGATTCAAGTTGTGAACTGGGCCACCTTCTGCCCAGCTACATCAGCTTTATAAAAACCAACCATTGCCATAGAAAGACAAACAACAGAGCCTCCAATATGGAAACTATCAGACCCCCCCTTTGGTGGTTGCACAGCACATGAAAGAAATGAGGTTTATTAGCAAGGCAAGTCACACACCAACACTGCACGTCAGTCTCGCAGCAGGGAGGCAGACATGGAGCATTTTTTGCAAAAGGGTTTCATTTACTTAATCTAAAAGAACCCTGAATTTCTCATCCTCCAAAGTCCACTAGAGAAATCAACTCAGATTTTGGGCAAGACAGAAATCAAAACCACCACTCAGCAGTTTTGCTTGAAGACACTAGCAACTGCTGATGACTTTTACATCTTTCCCAACTACATTTTTCATTTTTACTGTACATCTACATGGTATATGAAGGTAAAATCCTCCATATATCGAAAGCCTCAATTCATTTTTACATTCTAGAAATATCCTTACTGTACCTCAAGCTCACTCTGTTTTTTCCTCTCTTCAAATTGCAACCTCAGCTGCAGCTCCTCCAGAGCAGCTCTGTACATTGCATCTTGGGCATTCTGGAGCTCAATGATCTGGTCAAAAACTGCTCGAAGCTGATTGAGAAGTACCTGTGAGACAGGCAATAAAACAATTCAACAGCTGTACAGCACAAGAGTTTTAAGTTACCACCCTTCTCCAGAAATGGAGCAAAGAAAAAAGTAAAACAAAAGTGAAAGGAAAACATCCTTTTTACATGGCTGGAGAGACTGTTCTACAAAGCCCTAAGTCAGTTGCTCCATGATCACACAGCTTCCTAGCTGTGGCCCACACTACACCAAGTTTTATCCAATGTCTCACTATATCTGGGCAGTAGGTACAGAACCCATCATTATAAAATCTTATGTCAGAGGAATAAAAATGACTTTTCCCGTTGCTACTACAATGCTAAAGAAGGTAGTGCCTAACATTTATGCCAAGATTATAAAGTTGCAAGTTCATGCAAAGGAGAAGACTTACCCTGGAATCACTATCCAGCAAGCACCGAGCTATGATTGTGTCCAGAAAAACTTCATGAGCTGCAATGATGTGATCCAAGTCCTGTGCTTGTTGGACCTTGTTCCAGAGTTCATCCCATGAACACTCAAGCACCTGGAGCAAGGATACAGGATTGGGCTGTTTTGATTTGCTAGATGACAAGCTCTTTGAAATTTAAGACACATAATACATACAGAATATTACAAGTGTTTCATTTTCTAAGTAAGTAATTGGGTGGGTAGAGTATACCTCAAATGTAATGTAATACTGCATTTGATGAATGAAATGGACCATTTCTGATGCCAGAACGTGACACTGATGGAGCACCCCAGAAAGCTCTGTAAAAAATCCAAAGAGATGGCATGTTAAAGACTGCAAGGACAAGCACAGCCAACAGATCAGCTTGGTACATTTTTTTTTTTCACCAAATTGAATACTTCATAACACAGCCACTAATCTTAAATGGTAGCAGCAGTGACCTTCTAAGGCCAGGTGTCCTCTCCCACCTACCAAAAATTCTTAATTATAAAACAAGAAATTTCTAAGTATTACTATGCCATAAAGAAGCGTAACTCTCAATAGTTATTTTTTACTGAAAGAAATGGAGATAGATAAAAAAAAAATTCAAGAGTGAGCCAGTACAGATGCTCACAAATATGGCTATATTCTCTAGCTGAGAAATAGGATCAAAAAGTCCCAGTCCATGAAACATACACCAGTGCCACTACATTTCAGAGCTTTCCTATTCTCAAAGATCTTTCTCTTCTTAGCCTCTTCTGTTCTTAGCTAAACGAAAAGCAGAGGGAATAAGTGAAGGTAAAACTAGTAAATTCAGAACTGTGCATATATGAGGCTTAATAGCTAACAGACAGCATAAGAAAGAGGGAGACATGGGGTACAAATAAGACATCAAGGAAGATGAATACAAAGGGATGGAAGAGCTACAGTCTTACAACTTGGCCAGCATAAAGATACTTATGTTAGTGCAACTTTTCAAGACAGGGACCAAGGATTAAGTAAAACAACAGATAAGAAACTTCAATTTACAATTATGTTGTTTTACCTTTGTCATCATCACTGTCATCTACCATTAAACAGCTAGTCAAGAGGAGCACCAAAATACAAAATTAATCTGAACATCATTCATCAGACACTTTGTTCCCTCTTAACACACGGTTTAAAATAAGATGCAGCCACCTATATCCATTTTACAAGCATGTTATCCATCTGGACACCTCTCACCTGGCATACTTTTCAGAAGCTTTGCATTGCACATGTGCCCTTTCCATATATCAGTAAGAATATACTCCATTCTCTTCGCTCTCCAAAGGAAATTAAATACTCTTAGATAGTGGCTCATGCACTCACGTGTAAATACCTACAAGGCAAAGAAAATATCAGTACAAATTAATGGACATACCATATGTCTTGAAGTACCAAGGACCTCTTCACAGTCCATCTTACCTGATCCATGCAGTTTATTGGTAAATATTGTTTAAAAAAAAAAAAGTTTCCTGGAAATCTCAGAGCTTTTGGAAGAGCCCTCCCTTGAGGGCTGAACAGTTACCTAGGATTCAAGTAGACAGAGGGCACTGCTGGAAGTATAAGAAAGGATGAACATAAAGCCTAAGCTTCTTTTAAAGCTGAATATGAAAATTCGTTCTGCTGGTCAGACTCAGTTTGTCCTGCTTAAAAAGGAAGTTCTTTACAAGTTCTTTATAAAGGCTAAATACATTCTAATAAACAGTGCAACTACCTATCAAATGTCATTTAGACAGAATAAATAAGTTCTCCACAAATACGTTCTTCAGTTCCTTGCAAATTTTTCCAAATTAGTATCTACAGACTAGTAATTATCAAACAATAGGAGCACTCAATTTATTAAGTACTTGCTAAAAAAACTGTGCTGGAACAAATGAATTACTGATTTTCAGTAATGATTGTTTTAAATGTAGCTTTTCAGCACTCACAGTTAACTGGTAAGAACTGAGATTTTTTGCTTAACTGTTGATACAGTGGCTACATCCTAGATGCAAAATAAAAAAATCTCTTGATTTCACACTCCAGAACAAAACAAAGGTTACTTCAATTAAAAAAAACGCTTAGCAATTTAATTCAGCACCCAAAACACATTCAGAGCCAGCAGTGTATGACATTACCGTTGCTATTGGCCCATCAACATGGTAGTCCAAGCTGAAGACATCCCATCCAGTGTCCCCAGGAGATACCTGTATTAAAAAGATATGCTACTATCAGTGTATAATCAGAGTTTACTAAAGCTGAAGAAGAGCATTATTTGCTTACTCTTTCACTCTGAAGGGCCTATGAGCAAACAAGCATCCACATCAACAAGAGAAACAGAGGGTTCTTGTTGAAAGTAGCAATTAGGCAAAAATTGATCAAACCCTTTGATACAAGGGTGAGAATGATCTCATGCAAATATTGATGATTGCAATGTCAGTGTTTCTCCAGTGTACCTAGTAAAGGAAAATAAAGGTAAGGAAAAATTTCTTTGGCATCTGAAATCTGAAATAAGACTTATTTCAGATGCTATAGCTCATCACTAAAGTCTCACCTCGGGCATTGAAGCTGTCAAATTAACTCAAGTTTCTTACCACAGGCCTCTTCCATGAAATGTGCTTTCGTTGCTTCTCTTTTTTTAACTAGAGGCAAAGAAGGAGGCACACACACCAACCTGCCCTTTCCTGCTCAAAGTCTTGTAAGAGCAATAGCATTAAGAGCTGTTAGGAGAACCTCAAATCAGGGCCACCAACATCAATTGCTGTTAGGCCCCAAATACTCAACCTTGTATTGCCAATGGCTGTAAACTCACATTACAAATAGACAATAGACAGGGAAAGCAAAAAGAAGACGACTTACTAAATGATCTTTATATTACTCAAAGTAAATTTCAGTAGAAAGGAAGGGGGGAAATGTATTATACAAAAATTTTGTTTCATATAGATGTCTGCATGTATACACACAAACACAGGTATGTTTCAGGTCAGAGTCACCATGATGCAACAGACCTCCAGAAGTCGAACATCCAACCGCTTGAGAATCTCAGGATTATCGAACTGGGCATTCGTGGCCCTCACCGCCGTTTCCAAGATTCCGGTGAGATTATGCTGATATAAGGTTGTAGCTGGTCGTGCAAGCTCTGGCCTGGTGGTTATGAAACAGTCATAGCACATTACTGAAATACTCTGCAGCAGCAATTCAGTAGTAACTGCAGCACACAGCAAGACCCTTTTCTAACTGACATTCAAAACTTCTCATATCACTCTTCAGACTTAATCATGAACAAAATCAGTGAGCAAAGTATTTGCACAGAGTATGAGCAGAATATGTCTATTCATGTGCTGCTACACTCCTGAATATTAGCATGAGGAGTAACTTAACCCTCATTTAATGCCAGTAATTTGAAGTTACCAGGATTGCTAGTTATCTAGCCTGTAATTTGAGTTGCATTCATATCTTAAATGAGGCAGGTTACATCATGAACACATCAAACCAGTAATTTCACTGCAGTTTTGAGAAACTTACTGATAGCCATCTCACAGGCTCAGAAGTGCTGGAAGGAACACAGAAACCCACCCCCTCTACGTAACTTCAACTTGCCAAAGGGTCCCAACATGCAACTCTCGTACTACCTCTCTCCCTTAGAATCTGGAAAGCATCTTACTCCTTCTGCCTCAAATGTAATACTGACTCCACAAACCAACCTCATTCTGCTACACATTAAAAAGCGTGGCCATGTACTGTTGATTTTGATCTACAAAAAAGTTAATGAAAGCTTTATTAAAAAGCCTGCCTTCTAAATCAAAGAAAAGCTTTGCTAACCAATGCTTCTGATAGAAGAGGTTTCATCAGTAGCACTGGCATGTAAAAGTGAGCTTGCAAATACTCTTTAAGAACTGGAATCAGTAGTTGTGGCTGCACCTGAGTGCTTGAAACAGAAGCCTGTGAGGAATCAATTAGATTTTTAAAATTGCATTGAAGGGTTTCAATACAATGTTTTGGACCAAACACCTCCAAAATATAGAGGCCTAATAATAACAGCCGAGCTAATCAATGGATCAAGAGGAGAACTTTTCTGCTTAAACTTGCTGACAGGACCAAGAGAAATGGCAACATCCTTGAGGCTGTCACAGGGCCAACAAAAAGATATCTGTATTAGTATTACTTTTCAAGACTTTGTCAAATGGTACTGCACATACTTCTTATCAAAACGGAAGAACAAATTTTAAGCCTCAGGATCAAAGAAATTAAACTCCAAATAGAATTTAAAAGTTACTCCTCCTCTAAGATTTAACTGAACAAGGTACTTAGAGAGTCCTCTTCAAAAAGCAAAACGGTTTCTGTGCTGATCATACACAGAATCATCAGAAATTCAATATAATTACCCTTCCTACTGTCTTACTTGAGCAAGTCCATTAAATGCCTAATAAAGTCTCCTTGACCAAGTAACAAGTAACGCCTCATGGCTTGCATGTGTTCCAGCAAATTGTACTTCTTATTGAGAACATCTAGCAGGTATTTGCTGGTTTCAAAATAAGCTGCATCAATTTTCTCTTGAAATGCGTTCTCCAGATCTGTGAACAAATCAGCAGCTAAAAGAAAATAAAAATAAAATTAAATTAGTAGTTTTCAAAAACTGAGGCAAACAAGCTTTGGAGTTGAAACACACAAACAAAATAACTGCCATTTCTTCTGATCCACTGTATTATACATTTGCCATAGCCAAAGCAAAAACAAGTCTAAAGCAGCCTACACTTCAACAATATTCCTTTAAATCTGTGCCCAGATTGTACTTTCCAGTAGAAGCTAATGTTTTGTCACTTGTATACAAAAAGTTGGGGGTTTTAAAGCTTGCAGTGAAATACTGCAGTTTACAAATCAAATAATTTATGGAGATCTAAAAGCACAAAATTAGGAAAAACCTTTAGTTGGGCGGAATCTAAATCAGGAGGCACTTCTAAGGGTGCAGGGAAAAATAAATCAAAGAATCAGAATGTTAAAACACTTAACAGAAGAGAGTTTCCCTAGATAAGAGAATGAGAGAAAAGGGAATATGCCTGAGTTACCTGGGGAAAAGCCAGCAACCTGATATTTTCTCTCCATCTTTCATGCATAGCAATTTGGGGACAGAAAGCAGGAAGCAGTAGAAAGTAGTAGGAAACTTATTTCACTGTCTTCTACAACTACAAGTTCACAGAGAAAGGGACTCCAGTAAAACTGTTATGAGATAGCAAGAACTGTGGCCTCCTCTTCAGGGAACACAGAGCCATACTCCAAATAACGGATTGCCAACTATCATAAATTTAGACCTTCTTCGGCATTAAAGGATATACTCCCACTCTAATTACTCAATTAAAAAAATGCTTATCAATTGAAGAAAAAAACAGTGGCTATAATAAAGAAGTCACTCTTTAAGAAGGGAAGCCTAAATGTCTAATAGTTCACTGACATTCTTGGAGATTCCCAAACTGTAATTCAGAAACCTGTGAAACTCTCCATTGTCACAAAAAGTACAAGAGATGTCAAAGAGATGACATTTATAATACATTGCTGTATTTAAAATCCCTAGACTAAGGAAATACTACTTAGTCAAGTAACACACATCAACCTTAAGGATGTGAAATTAATACACCCTGCAGTACGTGCAAGTGTCTTTCCTCAAGATGCTGCGAGCCTTACAGGCAAAACAAGAGAGGGAACAAGCCAATCCAGAAAGAGTTACTAGCTGATCTCTTCAGCCCTGGGACACAGAGACTGGGCCTAGCACTGGCTCAAGGCACAAGCAAAGCCAGCAGGCAACTCCCTGGCTTGTCTATGGCCAGCCCACCATGTCAGGCATGCTGCTCCTGTCTCCACTCACATAGGGAGTCTAAGCAGTAGCTCTGAGATACATAGACAGTCTGAACTTCTTACTATCTCAAGCTGGAAAAGCAGCCTTTCCCCTCTCCTTAGCACTGATCCTCTTGCCTTGAAGGAAGTAACCTGGCCACAGCCCTTCATCTCAGACTGGAAAGTCAATTTTACATATGTAGCTATAATGCACCACCTCTGCATACACACACAGTCCCCAGCACAGGCAAAATGCAGCATTCCTGTCTGACAGCAAAACTGCTAAAAAGGTGGTTTACATCAACAAACACAAAGCCTAGGCACAAGTTTTTAAAATTGTGGAAAATTATCTCAGAACACTGAAAAGCCAGAAATGGATAAAGAAAGGGTCAGACTAAAAGCACTGATAGGCAGGTCCATGAGCTGCTACTAAATATAGTGTCATTCCTGGTCCCGAAGTCCCCAAACTACAGATAGCTGCATGTTGGAGCTGAGGTCACTTTATTGGCCTATTTTAATGTACCTCTCTCCCAAGTGCTACAATTCCCTGCCAGGCAAGATGACCAACTTCTACAGAGTTATGTCAGACTTCTTGTTTTAATACATGTTCAGACAGTTTTCCACATCATCATTACTTCAGCATCAAAAGGAAGCTGGGGAAACATGATAATTAAGGTTCCAAAGCAAATGAAAGAAATAAATAATACAGCCAAACCCATGAAATGTTCAGATTTTAAATGAGAAAAAGCATCCAGAACTCAGGCTGCCATCCCAGCTTTCCATGATCTTAATAATAAGTAATTATCTAAAGGGACTTTCAGGATATTGTTAGATGGCACAAACAAGCACAAAAGGAAGCACTTCCAATGTGCCTGACATAGAATTCTTTCAGGATTAAAGGGGTAAAATGCCCTGAACACAAATGCAGTTTCATGCAGAATTTAAAGCAATTCAATACCATGAGGTATTTAGGCTGCCAACTGTAAGCTCAGAACACCTTCAGCACACTGCAGATAGAGTAACTTATTTCTAAAACTATGCTTTTGTCTCAAACAGTTATTCTCAGCACTCAAGATAATGTAGGTGCTTTGAAGCTCTTATCCCCTACATAATAGGAAACCGGTATTTGTGCAGATCTTCCATTCAATCAAGGAGAGAGAGAAACAAGTGCAAATTTAAAGAATTATTGGAAAAGCATGGCCATAAATGCTGCATAAAGTGGTGAAAGTAATGCAGCCAAAGAATGGGTTTTTTTCTGTTTCCAGGAGTAGCTGGCAAGATGATTGTTCAAATACAGCCTGTATTCTCCTAACCCTGACCCTCTTCTGCACTTTAGGCTTATGTTTGACTAAGCAAGCACTGAACATGATAAAAAAATGACATTATTAGAAGACATTCTTCCAGATATGAATGGGCTTTTATTACTAGAACATTTTTTATGGAGGTACTCATGCCAAAAGGTCACACTGAAGAGTTAATATTAAAACTAATCCAAGGTTATCTGGAGGCAAAAAACACCCCCAACAAATCCAAACCCAACAAACCCCCATACACAAGCTTTAAAGTTATATATAAACAATATTATGTGATAAAGGGTTAAGAAGTATGTTCTTCGAAAACAAGAATTTGACAGAGAAATATTTGGATGATTAGCATCAGAAAACTTAACCCAGTGAGCTATATCTCAACAGCTCACTATATTTGGTATATTAAACAAGTATCAAAAGAAGTTACAGTAACAAAAACCACTTCCACTAGAAGGCAGCAATCTGTCCTTTCTCCGAGATGTAGCAGCATCCTACACATTCTTTGCTCAGTATTTAGACATGAAGTCTCCTTGGTTTAGATGTTTACTATTTGCTATCCTTCATCATAACAATGTTAATTTCATTGCAACAAATATGCCACCAAAAAATGGTATATAAGTTCTCATTCATTAAAATTGAGATCTATTCTAAATAAAGGAAAATAACCTGAAGGAATTCTAACTGTTAAGTTTTGGTTCCACGCTCACCAGCTGGCAATCCCAATTTTAAAAAATTTTTAAAAAGAATGTTACTAACCTTCCACGTACTTATTTTTGACATATTGCTATATCACATTTACAGAAAGGCTAGAAGGACCTCTGTTCTGTTTTTATTACTTATTCTCTTATTTACAACTAACTGAGTATTTTTATTTTTCAACCACAAAACTAATTCAGTATTACGGAATTGTATGATGGAGTATATTTGATGAAAAGTCAAACATATTAAATTCTTATTGCAGCACTTAAGAATATCCCTGCTCCCACACCAGCTGAGGCAGCTGAAGGCAAACTGGTTTTTTAATAGTATCCATTAAATTATCTATATTTTAGGGCAGATGGGATTTTTATGCTCCTTTCCAGCCCACGATCCATGAAGTGAGTTGAGACTGTAAACCACGTATAGTACAGGAGGTCAGTTCAAAGGGGAGATACTGAATAATATTAATACTGTACCATCTTTTGAAGAGTCTGTAGATTTTGCAACAGCAATCATCTTTGTGGATGGAGTTTGATCATGACAAACTTGATGCAAGAAGTTTATGGATTTTCCTATTAAAAGGACCTGAACAAAAAACGATTTTTTAAAAAGTGATTTGCCTATAAGAAAAAAAAAATAAAATACCAAACAAAGAAGCCATCCACAACCACCAGGACAACAAGATATTTTGTCATCTCCTGTGCTCTTAGTTCACAATCCCAGCCACAGCATAGCAATGCTGTCCAGAATAGCAATGCTAATATAAAAAGGTTTTAAACAAAAACTTCCTTTCCCCCTACTTGAGATCTCCTCAAAATTTAACTATTAGAGAAGGGAAAGGAGAAAGAGTCTTAAAGCCTTCCTCAGCAAACAATTCTAAATTTCCTGAGATGATTATTTTTTGTTCAATTTGGCCCGTATTTTCTCAAAAGAAATCTAAGCAGCAGCAAAGGACAAACAAATCATCAAAAGATTAACTTTTAGATTCATACCTTTTTTGATTGCTCCATTGTAATAAAAGATGGGATCATTGATTTCCTTAAAGTGTATTTGTCATGCCACAACCGATCAGTTTTAACTGTAGGATCTGAAGCTACAAAAAACTGAAGATTGAAATAAAAATTAAAAGCAAAAGATTAATGTAAACTCTAACCTATAGTTTCACCTATTATTCCTCTTATTTTAACAGATGCAGAGGAAAAAAAAAAAACCACAAGAAAACAAAAAACCCCCCCAAAATTTTGCAACTGATATGGTGATCAAATGGTATAGTCTCTCAACTCCACACAAGAGAATCCCCTCATTTGTAAAAAACAAAAACTACTTCATTGGTTTTCTTGAAGTGACGTTTGGAATGGATTATGTCCTCATCCTGTCGAAAAATATACCCATTTTCTGGACACAAACTTTCTTCACTGCCTCCAAATACCAGCTTCCCTAGGAATGACTGATTGTCTTCATTCAAAACTGCCCATCATATAGCTTTCAGTACAACACATCCAAAAATAATTTTCAGTATTAAGAACACTCTTCCAGTGCACATGCAGAGGTTAGAGCTAACAAACTACATAAAATCCAAAAAAGACAAAACCTCATATCTGGGGAGTAGCTGGGAAAAAAAGAGTCTATTTTAAACTTCTAAAAAATGATTCATGGACTTTTTACACAATTCTAACCTTAAAGATCAGCTGTCACTGCCACTCACTTAAATTTTGATCAAAATAAGGACGTTCCAAGAAAACACACAGCATATTTGACTCTCAAGTAAAATTACTCAGATTTGTCTCAGAAGCACTCAACTAATTTTAAAAAATGATTCTTTGGCTTGTTGGAAAAAAAAAAAAAAAAAATCTAATTACTTAAAAAAACCTGTATTGATTAGAGATAGGAAAGTGTTGAGAGAATTTAGAAAAGCATAAAAAAATATTTCCAAGAAGAAAAAGAAGAATTACTGGAGCTTGATGTTACAGAAGTCACAAGAAATAACTTTGCAGAGTTTCTATTCTGGAACCATAAACCTCTTCTACCCCACTTGACAGACTGAACTTATTTATCAATGATAACAGTATGCAGTCAGAGAAAAATATTCTGAGCTTCATTCCAAGTACAAGGCTTGCATTCTGAACACTTACAAAGAATTCTGCATACATTACTGTTGTTACAGTAAGCAAGAAAAGATATAGAGGAATTGTTTTGTCTTCAGAAACAAGGACCTACTGTCAGTACACCATTCTGACTCTACTAACCAGACCCAGCATCTGATTTGTTGAAGAAAACACATTGCAACCTGCAGATATCAAATCCATGAAGAATTCATGAAGAGTGTTATTTCAGGTTGTTGTTGTTGTATGTACTGCTTACTCATGTTATACATTTTCATCATACTCTACTTTTCAAATTCTCCTCTAAGCTTCCCACAGATTATCACACCACAAAGCAAATAGATGAAGTATTTACTGTAGCACATACATTACCTCATGGTATGTATCCTCCAGCTCTCCATCATAAATCCAGCGATAAAGGAAGTTCAGTACAGGATGGGATACTAGGCCAAGAATGTGCTGAACCAGAGATCGCATGTAGGGATCTCCTGTTTTAGTATAGGCATGAACTGCTGAGGCCAGCTCACCACCTTTTCTCCCTATAAGAAGAAAGGGAGAGGAATAGAAACATTTGAAGGAAAACCATATG
The DNA here is from genome assembly GCA_013399915.1 of Illadopsis cleaveri. Taxonomy (NCBI): domain Eukaryota; kingdom Metazoa; phylum Chordata; class Aves; order Passeriformes; family Timaliidae; genus Illadopsis; species Illadopsis cleaveri. Next base: position 26,413 of record VXBB01019825.1, read on the forward strand.
TACCCCATTTAAATTTAGCAGCCATTGATTTTAGCTACCCATGTGTTACACTGAGCTTACTAAACAGCAGTTTGAAAATGTAGCAAAAGTAGATTTTTTTATTGCTAACATGGAATTCCTAGGTTTTAAGGCATGAATTATTAATCTCACTAAAGCATTAAGCAGAGTTCTCTGTCTACTTTATGGTAGCTTAGAGGAATGCAAAATTCAAGGCATCACACACAGAGGTTGATGTTACGCTTCCAGAGAAGCATTAAAAGAGCCTTAGAATGTTTTCCTTCTCTCCTGTCCTTGACACTCTCAGATATTCTGTGTGCATACATGCACACAAACACAGCTTTGCTGTTTCTTGGTTATACTTCTCCCCATAGTTCCATTAGGTAATAACTCCTGCCTTCTTGCAATTGAAAAGTAAGAGGCTGTCAAAAAAAACCCCATAAAAAAATAGATTGAATATTTGATTTTGCTGCCATGCTCCACAGCTTACTGCTTCCTTGTGGCAGAGGCCATGGAACTAAAAATTTTCATGAATATCTTAAAAGTAAAGACCATTTTTAAAAAAAATTGCTACCAATTCCAATAATCAAGGTAAAGTAAGTATTGTAGGCATTTTTTGGCTAAGATGCTCTTTCTAAAGGGCTACAATCTCATAAATCTGAAGTTCCATCAGGGAGAAGCATCAGTTACTGGTAAGTTGTCAGCGACTGGTCAAAGTTTTGATAAACTACAACACGACTCTCCCCAGCATCTTCTTGTGGATTGCCAACAAAATCACAATATTTTCAGATTTGCAAAGTTTTGTTGGTTCACATGAATCTGAGGTCAAGTTGCTAATGACACCTCTATGCCATCATATATAGAGAAATTGCATAATACTCATACATAGTGAAGCAACTAAGGCAACCTTTCATAACATATTAGTAGGGCTTTTTCAGTGTACCACTCTCTGAAAGACAACTGAGTAACTGAAAATAACATGAAAAGTGCATGCTTGAAATTGAATTTTTTGAGCACATTCTAGTTTTAAAAAAGTAAGAAGTCTGAATGCATCAACACAGCACTATAATTTGTCATGCTTTTAAAAGAGGGAGAATCTGAACTACCTAATTGAAATTTTCTAAAAAAATAAGTCCAAACAAGTACTAATATTATTGATATCAACGTCTAGCATGCACAACTACTCAAAGTTATATAACATCCCCAGAAATATTAAATTAATGTTAAACAGACCTTGACAGTGATCAACAAGTGCTGCAAGCGTCTTTAGCCTTATTTTGGGGTCGTATGTCCAGACAAGAAGACGGCGAAGTGTTAAGCTGCTCTCAAGTCCCAAATTCACGCCCTGATCATCTTCCAGTTGTAACTGATCAAATCAGAAACAGAAAGACATATCAAAGAACAAAACTGAAGCAGAACTCAGGTTTCACAGTTTGTTCTGAAGTCAGATTTTTACTAATGCACTTGAAATATACCCAGTGTTATATGTTCGCTCATCAAACCACTGGGCCAAAACCTCAGAGTCAATTTTTAGTGGAAACAGAGACTTGAGCACAGGTGAAAGAACAGAGACAAGCATAAGTGTAATAAGGCAGACAAAGCAAAAAGACCAAGAAACTTAAAAGATAGCAAGGTAATTAGTCAAGAAAAGAGAGAAAAGCAAAGGAAAAGAGAGACGAGATCCTGCAAGACAGCAAGAGATACTCAAAAAGAGTAAAGAAAAACATCTAAAGGAAAGGCAGGATGTAGGAGGTAAACTTTTTATTACTGCACAAGCAGCTTATTGTAGTTCAATATGGGACAAATTTTGTTCAATGTCTCCTCCAGAAGCCACCAGAACTTAAATTAGCCTTATAGTGAGATTAAGGAATAGCTACATTGAAAGAAAACCATCAAACTTTAAAAGCTACAATAAAAAAAACTATTATAACGTGACTACCATGAATCTTCCAACACCATGGAAAATAAAAGTCAAACATTTGCATCCAAGCTGCAAATGCAAATCTTATGCAAGTACGGATGGAATAAGCAGGACAAGAACACAATTTAAGATTATAGAAACAAGCTCCTAGAACTGTACAAGGAGACAATCTCTTAGAAAAGATGCTGTTTCTGGTATATGACAACCAACCCACTCTGTGCTTTCCCATCTAGCACATTTTTTTAGCCAAATGCAACATACTAGTTAAATTTAAGACTAGTGTCATCCACATTAAGTTCAGTCTTAGAGCCAGTTAAATTCATTTGCTTCCGAATGCTCCTGGGTCCATGTCTGGGATTTTTCTTTGGTGTTTTTGGAAACCAGCAATGATAAGAGAGATACATGAGCCACCCTTTGACTTTAGGGAAGACATGGTACATCTTCATCATGGAAGTGCATTTTTAAATGGGCGGACAATGTGAAAACAACCTGCAAGAAAAAGACCAGAGACGCTTATGGAATAGTAGACAGTATGCTCAGAATTACTCATTCAAGGACAGAAACATGCTCAGGGGAAGCTCTGAAGACATAATAAGAAGTTATAAAGAGAGCATAGAACCCTTTGACAAGATTCTTGTTCTGTGCTCATACTGCTCGCTAGAAATGCAGTTAACAACTCCAAAGCTGGCAGCCTGTATGATCTCTTGAATCTAAGAATGCCACATATACTCAATTTCAAGTCAATTTTCTACAGGTTTCCAAGAAGCTAAAAGGTACAGATTGTTTGTCCAATCTGCAGTGTGACCTTCAAGCCCTTCCACCTTTCAAGTCACAAAAGAATCTCTCCTCCACTGCTGGATCTCCTTTTCTTTCATGTCTTTGGGAAGAAATGTTGTCAGGAGCTTGTGAAAATCCAAACATGACATGACTCTGGGAACCCCTTCAGTTAGGTGCTGAGGGATCTAGATTCCCCAAAAACTCCAGACTGCTGCTGCAGCAAAGCATTGCTGACACTGTACTGACTGTTCCCTATGAAAATGCATTTAATCAGCATGCTCAATGCACTCACAAACTCTAACACTGAAGATAAATCTGGCAAGGAATGTGAAGAGCAACAATAAGAACAGCAGTAAAAGTCAGACTGGGAAAAATGTGTGTCCAACTACTGAATGATGCTAGGTGAGGGGTGACAGGAAAAATGGAAAATGCTGAGGTATTTAATGCCTTTTTGCCTTGGTATTTCGGTAAGATTTGCTGCTGGGGACATGAGATGTCAAAATAAGAAGAGAAGTATGGAACAAGGAAGACTGAGCTGAGAAGGATCAGGCTAGGGTATACCAAACAAATGGGATATGTTTAAGTGTATGGGACCTGATGGGATGCACCAACAAGTGTTGAGGGAAGGAGCTGGCCAATGTCACTGCAAGGCCACTCTCCATTATTTTTGCAACAAAGCAATTTGAGGAGGTTTCTGACGATCCTGAGAAAGCAAATATCACTCCTCTCTCCAAGAAGGAGAAGCCATAAAACTACACATCAGTGAGACTCAATTTGTTCCTTGGGATAGCAACTAATCCTGGAAAACCATTTCCAAGCTTATGGAAAACAAAAAGCTTTCTAAAGAAGAAAAGCTCAGGGAAAGGAGAAGGAAACAGGGACATTTGTGGTGACAGAGTATGTCTTCCCAAGCAAGTCTTAAGTGTCCTGAGGCCCTGGTTGCCAGAAGCAGCTGGACATCTGCATGCTGATGGAAAGTAGTGAATGAATTCCCTACTTTGCTTTGCTTGCACGCACAGCTTTTGCTTTCCCTTCTAAACTGTGACTAACTTGATTGACTTGTCTTTGTGTCTTCCTTCTATTTTCTCCCTGTTCCTCAAGAGATGGGGGAGCAAGAGGCTGGGTGGGTGCCTGGCTGCTGCCCAGGGTCAACCCACCACAAAGACAAATGCAGTTTGAAAATAAGTAACCCCAGAACTTTTGTTTTCTCCTCACAGGCTTTCCCTCCAACCCTACTCATCTCTTCCTTTGAAAGGTTTGGTGGAGCAGGAAAGGTAGACAAAACTGCATTTCAAAGTAGATGAATATTTTCATGGTCAAGAAGTTTTAGAAGTTAAAATAAATAAAAGCTCCAGCAAACCAAGAGAGAAAACACATTTTGAACAGAGCAAGAAGTAATTATAAAGGGAATAACTGGATAATAGCCAGGAAAAACAAGCAAAAAGTATATGTAACAGGAATTCCAAAAGTCAAGAACGTTCAGGAACTGCAAGTGAGTTAAAAGGAACAGATGCTGTGAAAACATTAACAAAAGCATATGACAAACTATAAAGATTTTACTGAAGTTAGAATTTTAAAAGGCAGTATAATTTAGCTTTAGGTCAATACTCAGAATAAATTTTTCACCATTACAAGTAATGAACCCCTTGAAAACCCCTTTTAAAAAAGGCAAGTGGAAGAATAATGTTTATTTTTATCGTAGAGACAGCATCTAGATGCACATACCTACAAACATGTGTCGGAAAACTGCAAGATTATCAGCACTGAGTTGGTCTATATGTTACAGAAAAATAGTAAAACACTGAAACATCTCCAGAACAGACATCTTCACTCTCAGAATACATAGGGACAAGAAAAATGTACAAACTGCCCCACACGGAAAAAAAGTTGGAATTGTTATTACTAGCTGCTGAATCACGCACTGCTGGAAACACAGATTGCTTTTTTCTCCCCTCAAGGATGTGTGACATTGTTTGGGATTTGAATGATAAAGATATTATGCAAGATGAAACTGACACAAAGGATACAAAACAGGGACAGACTTAGAAAGACACATTGTATTCCTTGCTTACCTAACACATCAAAAACCAGTGAGTTCTTAAGAGAAAAATATTCAAGGGCACAAACATTTAAAAAGAAAGAAACGTACAGAGAATTGTGTTCACTGTCAACAGAAACTGCTGTACATCCTTTACATTCTAACAGAATAGGTAGGTATTACCTTTTTAGGAGATGTTTAGATAACATAGAACAAAATAGTAAAGTTGAATACGTACCACTTAACTTACCTGGGAATGTAAAACAGACAGAAGTCGGTAGTATTCTTTAAGTTCCTGATGTAAGGCTGCACAAAAACTCTGTAAGAGAAAGAGAAGAAAAAAAAGGAAAAAAAAAAAAAGAAAAGTAATCAGGAGGAATCCTGCTGATTTAATTTTATCACCACACTTCCAATGTAGTCAGAAATTTCCTGAAGGGAATCTTTCTGCAAGTTTCAGCATAAAAGCCAATTCTTAGAGAAATGGCCAAAGTATAAGTGCTTCCCTAAGAGCTGCATATACCTTTTCCAAGAATTCATACACATTAGCAAGTGACCTTGTTTTTTGATACCTTAACTATATCAACAGATTAAACTATGACAAGTGTAACTCTTCAAGTAGATACATCATCTCAGTAACGACAATAATTAGCACAGGGATGTATAAATTATAACATGACCCAGTTGAAGTTTTGTGTTTTTTTTAAATAATCATGTAAGATACAGTATGCAGTGAAGTAATAGAGTTTAAATTTCAGGAAGGCCTCTAACAACAGAACACAGAAGTTAGGCAACTATCGTTATATTTTCAGTACAGACTACATGATGTGAACAAGAAAACAATGCTCAAAAAATGCTCCCAATAAGTGCTGCCAAATCAAGTACTCTAAATTTTTGACCTTTTATCAATTCACAGTTATATATGATTCTTCACTTGACATGGAAGAAATGAACAACACAAAGTATATCTTCAGAAATCTGTAAAATGTGCAGAAGTTAATACAGGCCGGACCTAAAGCAAAAATCCTTCCATATAAAACAATTGTAAGCATGGCTACAATAGGTTGTTTAAAAAATCAAGAAAAATTTTTAAAACAATTCCTGAAATAGTACTTGTTTAGTGATAAATATTTTCCACAGTTCAGGATTTGGGGGAGGTCTTGCTTTTCTTTTGTAATGGTCTTAACCTAACATACAGACTAAAAAAATGCTTGCAACACGTTTTTCAAAACAGAACTAAAAATAAGGCTCATTAATTTGGGACAAAGTGAAAAAGCCTTTAAAAACCCCAAAAAGTGCCCAAAGTTTTTTATTTGGGTTCTTGGAAGAATATGAACACCCACAAATTCTTGAGAACTTTCTAACCAATTCTCAGCTAATGAATTTGATATGTATTTTGGTGGATTTTTTTTTAAATGGGAAAATTACCCAGGCTTTTCCCTTCAAGACCTTTTAAAATTACAGTCAAAAGAATTCGGAAAAAATAAGGAAATCTTCATAGAAAGAACTCAAAAACTTGAAGTATTTATTCACTGGAGTATGTAAAAGGCAGACATAATTTCTAGAAGCATAAGGAGAAAATAAATCTTCTTTCCTGCTAAGCAGCTAAGAAGCCTAGGAAAAAAGAAGTCATTAATCTTGCCATTGTATCCTTTTTAAGGAAAGGAAGTTCCTTCCTTCAACTCAACGTTGTAAATTACAAAGAAAATTGACATTCATTTTATTCCAGAGGATACTGAAGGGCAAAAAGAAATCCTTTTATGTGTAACTCCACTTTTCATTTCTTCTCACTTGCTTCTCCAGTAAATTTTTGAACCTATTGAAGTGGCACTTGCCAAGATAGAGGGCAGAGCAGAGCCTCCAAGAAAACAATCAAAGGTACTGTTCTGCTCAAAAAGGAAGAACAGTAATCACTGACTTTAATGATTTAGTAGCCAAAAGGATTTAGAATCTAACTGGACACCAATTTTTCAGAGAAGCTTTACAAATTAAAATTTACATCCGGTATCAATTCCTGCATCACAAACCACAGATTTTGCTTCCCAAACTGTTACAGAAAAACTGGACATTATCCTAGAATTCTGATTTGGTCTGCTGCAAAAGATAATTGAGGAAGGAAACAGAATGCTTGTTCAAGTGAAAAAAATTAAAATGCCCGCTAGCTCAACTGGATCTAAATAGGCAAAATGCCAAAGTACAAGCTAAATTATAGTTAACTGCTGATTATTCTTTTTATTTTCTGAGGACAAAGTAAAACTTAGATATTAATCAGCAGAGGTAGGAAAATATAAAGTGTAATACATTGTTATATCTCTACTTCTAACGTCAATACCTGACATTTTGTGTGGTAAAACCAGTCACCAGAATCATAATAAAAGAGGTGACAGACTTCTAATTCTACACCTGGTTTAAACAGGGGTTTGCACAATCATTCTTTCAGAACATAAGATGTTTTATAACAATATATACTGTTGTGCCAAATTCCTTAATGCACAGTGTGCAGCACCTGAAATTCTCAGCTGTAAAAGCTATGAAGAGCATGAAGGCATACTCTCTGTGCCCAGACACTGACAGCAAGAGTAGAATATAAGTTTTTATTTGTATGCTTATGTCCTAGATATACACACAAATGCTTGCCTCAAGCAAAATTAGCAGCATTAGAGCTATGCAGATTCAGGTAACTTAACTGCACAGCCTTCTGCACAGGATGTGAAACCTGCATATGAAAGCCAAGATATTGCACATTTAAATTCCCTGAAGATTTAAAGTTCTCCCCTTTCTGTAAACTTGAAGATTAAAGCCAGAGACAGTAAAAATATGCACAATTCTAGATAAAGAATAAAACTTCACCCAAATATAAGGGGGAGAGTCCAAATAAAATGCATACATAGTAGCACTACCATATAAAACATGGAAATCAGCATTGGATCAGTAGAAAAATAATTACTTATATGTAACTAGAAGGGTTACTTAGAGTAAGAGACAGAATGGAACAGAATAAAACATTAGAAAAGTAGGAAGCACTACAGTGTCTCTACTGACCTCTTAAGAAAAATTAGATTGAAGGGAGAAGCACTTCAATTTCTTGGCAGATTAGGTAGGATGTTATGGCTAGAGGCAAGGATAACATTTCTGTCGACTCAGAAGGGATAATATCCAGTTTTACAGAGGGAGCAAGTGAGAGGAAACAGGGATGTCTTAGCAGTAAATGTGGTTTTGGGTATTACAGCAGCAGTGAAGTTACTGTAGACTATAAATCATGATGATGAAACCTATAAAAACAAAAATTAGTATTCTTTTGATGCTGTATTCAGAAGAAAGGGCAGAAGATAATGGACTATTTGCATTTTATGTACGCTAGTGCAGTACTAACACATGAACATCAACAACAGCTGACAAGAATGTCTCCTGCACAGGTCACTAACAAGTGAATTGGTGATTAATTACCTCAGGGATGACATCATCCCATTTAAGAAATGTTTTTGTTTATGAACATGCATGAATAATTTTAAAATATTGATTTTTATAAAAAAGGGAGATTAAGAAAAGGAATTTATGACCGTTTCCAGCTACAAATTACAGGGGTAAATCCTTAAGATCAGCAAGAGCAAATACCTTTTCCTTGCCTGCTGACTATCACCCACATCGAATGCAGCATCCACAAAAGGAGTAAATCAAATGATGAATTATTCAAGCTCCAAAGTTCATGCATCATTCTAGCACTGCATTTACTCAGTAGTTTCTTAGCCAAACAAGAACACATACTGTAGTTAGATTGTTTTTTCTAGCTGACCCACCTGTCCCACAAGTCCAAATGCACGATCCAAACTCCTCTGGTCTGTGTATTTTCTTATTTTGTTATGTAGCCACCCCAACTCTGCAAGTCTACTTGTAGTATCTCGGAGAGATTTAGACAAGCTCACCTATAAAGTTAAGAGAAATGAGTTTGCAATTAAGTCAAATCTGCCATTGCCAATACTGGTTTCTTCACAAAGGTCCCTCTTTTGGGAGGGACCAAAAAAGCCAGTTTGAGAAACAATTCATTTTACATTCTACAGTACAGATACTGCAAAAAAACAGACAACCACGTAATTCGCATTATATTTATACATATATGCTTTAAAAAGGCAGCAGCAACAAACTACTGGCAAGAGACCTTCTCTTTTGGAAATCTTAATGTAACAGTACTCATACACTCCTTTTACCTTAGGCAATTATGGCAATAACAAAATGGTCTTCAGAAGAAAGGAAGAAATCTGCATTTTCATGTTGTAGTATCAGACTTTACCTTATACTGACAATCAGCAACACTGAATATATGAGAATTGTAGTAGAGACGTTAATGACTGAAACTAAAGAAAAAGCTTTGACAAAATAATTAGTTATTGCTACATGTGAAAGAAACTTTTAATAGAAAATAAATGACCCAATGACTGACTAGGCACCAGACACCCAAACTTGCGGAACCCAATTTTCAAGGTTAAGTACAACTTTTGTAAGTTATTGTCTTGGGTTATGTAACCAAAAAAAATGTTTATTCTATTCCACGTGTTGAAACTGGCTGGCGAGGTGTTTTCTTTGTCTCTTGTAACTCCAGGGGGAAGTGGGGCGGCTGCCTTCTGATAATGGGCCAGCTGTTAAAACCGGGTGGGGCACTGTTCCTTATCTCTTTCCACCCTCCAGGGGGATATCTTCTGGTAATGGGTCATTAAGGTTCACCAATGACATGACACATTACATCAGCCCAGTGTGAGATGCTCCACCCAGAGCGGGGAGCCAAACCATTCCTACCCAGATAAAAACTGAGACGGAGGGACACCAGATTCTGGTTTTCCACTGGATTCCTGAAGGAAGACTGGACCCATCTCACCATCACTGGAGCCTTTTTCTACAGGACCATCTCTACTCCAACAAAACTACATCTGCCACTCCAGGAAGACTTACTTTGGACTGCTTCCAACACCCTGACCAACAGGGTGTCAGGTTGTATTTCTGACTGTCAGGGTTTCTAGGATTTTCTGTTTGTTTGCTTGTTTTTTGTACTGCTACATTTGTATTCTTAATATTTCTAGTAAAGAACTGTTATTCCTATTCCCAGATCTTTGCCTGAAAAGCCTTTAATTGCAAAATTACAATAATTTGGAAGGGAGGGGTTTACATTCTCCATTCGAAGGGAAACTCCAGCTTTCTCTGGCAGATAGCTGTCTTGCCAAACCTAGAGAGTTACCTAATCATATGTCCTTCTGAACTCTTCTAGTCTATTTCTGGTTTTCTTCTAGTATCTCACTCACCTTGCAAGCCTGCCTTAGTCCCAACACCCTATTTAGCTACCACTACAATTTTCATCTGAATCAGCACATTTCTTCCTCTAAATTACCAACAGATAAGACACTTCCTACTTGAGATTTTCTTCTTCCACATTTCACCATATTACTCAAGAACATTATCATCAAGTACTCAAAATTTCATTGAATAAAGTCCCCAAACGATCTGACTGATAACACAGACCACGAGACAGAGACTGACTTTTGCCCACAGCAGGTAGACCCATCCCACCTCTACAGACAATTTTAATTCTGACAGCCAGCTGGAACAGTTGAAACCAAAGCAAGGAATTGTTCTAAGAAGTTAAGCTGCCAAAGAACTAGAAATCAATCTCCTTCATTAAACTGTTTAGTTAACAGTACAGGCATTCTCCAAGATAACAATTAGTGTCAGAGTGTGTTATCCACACCAGTGTGAGCTTGAACCAGGCTGCAGCATTTGGTTGTAATACCAGAGTTCTGTCCCTAGCCCTCTTGTTTACCCACAGAGGTACAGCTTTAACTTCTTGAACAACTTCTGTAGGGTAAATTCCAGCCCAAACAAGCATAATTGGACACAGAAACCCTGCCCACAGCTAAAACCAAAGAGATGACAAAAGAGCTATTTAGAATTCTGCAAGTACAGAATACTTGGCAAACACTGAGCACAACACACATCCGCTGGAATTAAATGAGGAACAAGCAAAATTGACTTGGTGTTATTACATTTGTATGTCTTCAATCAAATCAGAAGCTGCTATCTTATCCAGTGCTGAATGTCACCACCAGATCTAATATTAACACTAAGATTAGGAAACATTTCAGCAAGAATAGCACCTTAGAGAGTGTGTTTCTTTCTGGAAAAAACCCCAACAACCCAGACTGTGTACAATGAGAGTGTCAGCTGAGGGAGAACTACATGCTTTGACTACTATTTTGCCTAATGTGCACTCAATACAGCTAGAGAAGGTATGATCTTGTCCCTCCTTGTTTGTCAGAAGACGTTCCAGCTGCAGCTCTGGTGAGTCAGATAATCTCATCTTCACCAGGTCCAGTAGCTCAGAACAAGTACAAATAAGGAAGAATGGAAGATGACTGACTTCACAAAAATAACTGAAGACAAAGTTCTCAGACAAAGATTATTCAGCTGGCTTGTGGTCAGTAATTAAACTCCCTGAATTACAAGTTCGAAGTAAAACAGCTTCTGACCTCAAACCAGCCTACTGGATATGAAAGCTACACAGAAAACCAATGAAACTCATTGTCAATTTTGTAATCAGTGACTAAGTTTTCTTCACAATCTTCTAGAAAAATATATTACGCTACCCTTCTTTTGCCATATATAAACTCATATATGGAATATAATTTATTCAGTGAAGGTGCTGAGGAATTACAAACTTTGCATCACCTACGGGTAGATGTTTATTAAGAATCTGTTAATTAATAAGATTTAACAAGAGTTAAGTTTTTCCATTTATCCCTTCATTAAGCAGCCGTAAATGTCATTGTAAAGTAATGGTGAACAACTATACATTTCATTTTTTGCTACTATTATGAAGGAAAAAAGGAAATTAGCTCAAGTACCAACATTAAGACCTGTCTACCATGCTCTTGGCATATGAAATGACCCAAAAGTAATATCCCTGCCATTTAAGGACTACATAATATTGTCATAGTAGAAAGTTTTTAATATAAGGCAAAATTGAAAGTGCTGTCTTTTCATCTGAACAAGAACACGAAAACCAATTAGCAGAAACTGAACTCTGAAGCTGTACTGTCTAAATACTGAATGTGAAGATGCTAAAGCAACTAGTGCCATTTTTTGTTCTTTGCCCAGCTGACCCAATCACACTCTTGGTTTTTTTAAATTGCAGATAGGCTTAACATCTCACCACCTTAAAGCAAAGTCGCTCAGGCATCTCTCCTATTCTTTTGTCCCCCATTTGATGTCTTCATTCAAATTCACATCAGGCCTTTCTTCAGTTCTACCACCAGTCCCTTCTTTCCTAGGTAATCTGCATCTGATCACCTATAATTGTAATCAGGCCCATAACATCAAGTGGCTGGCATCCATTCCATCAATCCATCCATTCTCAAGCTGTTAAATTTAATTCAATAATAATGCAGTCAAATCCCTGCATCTGCTTTATATTAATTCTTATACACTGAAAAGGAGAAATGTCAACAGAACTCCTCAAAGCCATAAATTAAGAGTCCTTCTACTGGATGAGGAGTTGGGAGGCTATTCACATCTTGTGAAATGCTACATTTTCTTTCTGGCATCCAATCTACCTAATCGATTTTCAGCTACTACTGTTGAAACCACTCTGTTGTATTAACAAAAGAACCTCCAAAAACAAAACAATCAAAACCAACATTAAAAAAA
>VXBB01019825.1:38880-61408 GCA_013399915.1 Illadopsis cleaveri
AAAAAAAAAAAAAAAAAAAAAAAAAAAAACCACCAAAAACCAACACCTGGGAGAGGGAATATAGACTGGTAATAATATTTTAACTTTTTTACATGTTTCTCACAGCTATTTTTCCCATATATACTTCTCTGCTCACATATGAAATACAAGTCACCATACAGTACCTTTCCCTCCACTTTATAGCAATTCTCAGAATTGCACATTTTGATGTTTTTGCCATCTATTCCCTGGAAGACATATAAAACATCTCTTACAAGATTTGCTTCCGTTATTTCAACAGAACCTAGAAAAGAAAAAAAAACAAAAATAAAACAAGTATTTAGATTTGTTGAGACAATTAGTTTTTATTACAGCTTTGAAGAGCTATTTAGATGCATAGCCAAAAAACCCCAAAAGTATAAAAACTATAAAGCCTTGTGCTTGTAACCTGTAAAGAAATGTTTTAGGTCCTCTTAGTCTGATAGGAAAGCCCAAGATTGCCTCTACCTGTCTCTAATACTACCTGTGGTTCTCTCAGAGCACTCAGCTTGTATGGCACAGGGCATGTCCTACTTTAAAAAACACAGGGGCCAGTTCTTAAACTTGTTGTCTCTTGTGATCCAACACCAGTGCAAGTTCTGAGGCAAGCACTACAGTAACTTTATTTTTCTTTGAACTAACAGTTGAAGGTGTTAAATAGACTTAGAGAATAACCTCTACTACATTCACCTAGGAAAAGAAAAATTAATCTAGAAGGAAGAGCTGCTTGTTTCATAGTGGCTTTCAATCACATATGCCACTGCTCAGTGAGAAGACTGGTCAAATCAGATTGCATAACAGCCACGGAGCTAGAAAATATTTAAGTGTTTCTGAATATAAATATATCTTTGATTTAGTACAGCTTTTGCTATTGCAACATACAGTTGGCTTCGGATTCTCATCTCTAGTCAGAGGTTAGATTGTGTTAGAGATATAAGATATTCATGAATTTAAAGGAAACATAAGATCAAAAAAGGCACTGTGTAGGCCATTGAAACTATCTCCACCTTTTCTGGGCAAATTGTCACCATGTGCTTTTGTAAATCCATTAAGGATTTCAAGAATTAAACAATTTTAACAACAACTATCCAGAAATTGAGATGCTACAACATGCTTCTCCGAATTTAGACATTACTCTTGTCAGTTTGCCTCCCCAACAATCCACTTTCCTAGAAAAAAACCAAGAAAAATTAAATTCTATTTTTATTTCAGCAAAAGTAGTCTTCACTTCACTTCATACCATTTAAAACTCAGTCTTTCCCCATAACAATAATATGTGCATGACTGTAGGTTGTCCCTCTTAGGAACTTGTAGTGAAATGGTGAAAGATGCAAGTGCACATTTCTTTAATTGATAATGACAATACAACCATTAACATCAGCCATACAATGTGCCTTTTTATACTCTGTGTGTAGATGTAACTGTAAGAAAAGTTCAAATAAAAGCAAGCATCTTTAGGAGAAAAAAATTATTTACAGGAATTTAACATCCATAGAAATGTATCTTCTTGACAATAGACGTCTATATTCTGAATGCAGTCCTACTTCTATTTCTACACCAGCAAATGACTACATTTAAGACAACTGTCAGTCCTTATACCCATCCCACACAAGAAAGTCACAGCTGCTAGCTGACTCAACACAAGAAGTATTGCTTTTTATAGCAATCAGGATAATAAATTAAGAGGCAGTGCTAGATTTTATATGTCTTTCTATTTCTTTTTCCTATGCTTTTTTCTATTCCTTTTTCTGCTTTTTCTTCATTTTTCTATTTTTATACATATTAAATGTACCACATATATAAAACACATATTTGCATTATATAGATATACACACACACATCTTCTTGCATATAACAGTCTTATTAATTAGGTTCTAAATGCCAAATGTTGCCCTCAGATACACCAGTACAATTCTGATCCATAAGCCACTGCTTTGTACACTGCTAACTCAAAGACGCACGAGTTGGCAGACAGGCTACATTTTAGTTTCTTAATATCCACACTTATTTATATAGAAGGTAAAAAAAAAACACAAAACAAAACACCACAAACAAAAGCCTGCATTTCTTATCTTTCTTGGCCAGAGCACAACGGTGCTATGGGATGGCACCATCTGCCATCAGCTCATTTATTCAGCACTTACTTTTATGGTAAGAGTTGCCACAGAGATCACCTGTTAAACAATTCCTCCTTAGTTACACTTGTGAAAATTCAGAATAGATCCTCTACGCATCAACTTCAAGTTTACAGGCACTTAACCATGGATGTACATTAGCAATATTAGGAATTTAGGAAGAAATTATTTATTATGAGGGCTGATGAGGCACTGGAACAGGTTGCCCAGAGAAGCTGTGGATGCCCCATCCCTGGAAGTGTTCAAGGATAGGCTGGATGGCTCTCTGAGCAACCTGGTCTAGTGGAAGGTGGCCCTGTCCATGGCAGAAGAGTTGGAACACGATGATCTTTAAGGTACCTTCCAACTAGAACCATTCTGTGACTTTAGGAGCCTGTATTTATATTTTTTTTATTTTATTGACAATATTTTGTGTCACTTGTTCTAAATACAATCACTGTAAACAGTATGCTAATCTAAAGAAGAAACAGGTTTAAAAGCTCTGTATTAAGTTCTGAAAGACACAGAACCACAAATAGATGAATATTTCAACAAGTTCTGTTTACTGAACGCTTTCTGACTCTAAAAACAGTAGCGTCTTCTGATCATCAAAAGAATGATCATTGCTCACATGTCACAATCACTTAACTGTGACAAACACTGGAATGAACTCAGTCTTTTAAGAGGACCAGATCACAATCGAACCAGTGCAAGAAGAAATTAACAACCACCCAAAGAGATTGTGGCCAAATATACCAGTCTTGCATATTTGCTTCTATCCTTCTATTAAACACATTGAGAAAAACACTCTTCAAAAAAATCAACATGCTATGATTCCAAAATAATTTAAAATATAACGGAGGATATAGACAATAACTGTAAAAAACATTATCTTTAACAAATACATCTTTGCTCACCACTTGTATCCCCTTCTCGCCTAGACCTTGGCACACCACGAGAGACAGCATTTGAAAAGCCTTTTGAGGTAGTGCTTTGTAAAGAAGGCTGGCTTGCAGTTAAAGTCCATGCAAGACGTGACCCTAGCTGCTGACGGAGACAATCTCCAACGCCCGGAGCCTGATAGGATTGTCTAAAAGGATAAAAGGAAGAAATATCTTTAAAAACTTTGATTCTATACCCATTACATGGTGTGATGCAAATTTTGAAAAATGCCTCAAGTTTTACACAGATGCTTTGTTGGGGTGGAGCAGGAGGAAGTGGTGTTTTAATAAAGGAACCTTGAAAAAGGGCAGAGAACATAAAAGCAATGTATTTCTTCCTGTAAGCCAACACTTTCACAAAAGCCCCCAACCTGTAGAAAAGTGTAAGTTTGACATACATGATTTCATTTCAAAGATTAACTTTAATGAAATGTGTAATTATACTGTAACTGGTTAAAAGTGAAGGTACTATAAGAATACTAAACACAGTAATAGTAGAAACACCTAAATATTTGTTATTACCTGAAGCTGTAGTTATGTGTCAAAGAAATAAAGGAAAATAGAGAAAATGGACAAAGTTCACTTTCCAGCTACTCTACTCTTTCAGAGTTTGCATCCACTGCCTGAAGATGTAATCAAGGACAGAATATACAGACAAGTTCCAATTTCCCTTCCTTTCAAACGTGTCAATTCTTTTCACAAAGTCTTAACCCTGAAAAAATGTCACACTGGCCAAGCTCCAGCTGCCCGGGACCTCCCTGGTTAGCCAGGACTGATTAAGTGATGGAGAGCATCTTGGTGAGCTCTTCCACCAGCTCCCTCATCACCCACTCTAGGAGAAATCCCATCCAGTCCCATACACTTGTGAGCATCTAAATGGGTCAGCAGGTCAGTAACTTCTCCCTCCTAGATTAGAGTGGGTCCATTCTGCTCCCTGACCACGTCTACCTGCTCAGGAGGTCACTTGTCCTGAGAACAACCAGTCTCAGTGCTGAAGACTGAGCTCTGGTATCTTTAGCATTAGTAAGGCCTCAGAGTACAACACTGAATTTTGGTGTTCTAGAAAAAAGAAAAACAGGTATAAAGAGAAGTTCAGAAGGAATGAAGCTCACAGAAAGCTTTTATTTGAGTTGTTCAGCTCAGACGACAGGACTAAAGAGCACAGTGAAATTGCAATAAAATGTAACAGTATGAACAGGTCAGAACAAGAATATGCCAGAAAGAGGGTAGGTTCTGCTGATATTTTTAAGCAAGCAGATGTAAGAAATAACCTCACTGACATATCTTTCTATATTGTATCAGGATTATACAATGATTGAGGCTAGAAGATCACCTCCTACAACGCTTCTGATCAAAGCAAATCAAGGAGAATGCTGGTGCATTGTTCAAGTCATGTTTTTAATATTTTCAAGCATGGAGAGTACACAACCTCCCTGGGCAACCCATTTCAGTGTTTCACAATATGGCCCAGCCTTCAAACATACATCCTCATCTTAATGCAAAAAGGTTTTTTTTCCTTTTTGACTAACTGTGATTCACAACTCGCAAATTTTGCCAGTTACCTCTTGTTCTTTCCCTGATCCAAAAGAGTCTAGCTCAGTCTTCTCTATGCCCCTTGTCATACCATTACATAGATAAGATCTCAAGACTTTTCTTCTCCAGGCTGAACAACTCCAGGTCTCACTCACCTTCCCTTCATATGTCAGATGCTTCAACCCCTTAAATGGTTTTAAACTGACTTCTCCAGACTCCTTCCAGCCTGCCTATATCTTTTCCTTGTATTACAACTGGACCCAGTTTTTCAGGTGTGTCCTCATTAGTACTGAGCAGTGAGAAGTTGTATTTGCCTCATCCTCCTGGTGATGTCCTTCATAACACAACTCAGGAGGCTCTTCGCCTTCTTCACCACACATTGCACACTCATGTCCAACTTGGTGCCTACCATGAATCCCAGGACATTTTCTGCAAGGCTGCTTTGCAGTCAGGCAGCACCCAGTATGTACTGGTGCATGGAGTTATTCTTTCCCAGGTACAGGACTTTGAATATCACCAGGCTCCTGTGAGCCTGTTTCTGGAGCCCACTGAGCTCCTTCTGAGAAGCAGGTTAATGACCTCCTTTAACAACCACTCCTCCCAGCTTTGTATCATCTGCAGAGTTGCCAAAGATTCACTCTGTGCCATCAGGTGGGACAAAGGATGCAGCTTCTGGTTACATCACTGGGGACTGGGTTCCAACCGGACTTTGTGCCACTGGTCATAATCCTTTTAAATCCAGCAGGTTTAGTTCACCTCAATGTCACCTTACCTAGTCCATATTTTATTAAGTCTGCCAATAAGGCTGTCACAGGTAAACAGCATTAAAAGTCTTCGTAGGGTTGAAATAAGCAACAATTATTGCTTTCCCCTTGTTCACCAAGTCAGTCATCTCATCATAGAAAGCTGAAAGACTGGTCAAGCATGCCTTTCTGAACTCTGTGCTGACTATTCCTAGTTTCCCCCCTTCTTGTCCATCACATGTCTGGACATGCCTTCCAGAGCAACAAAGACTTTTCCAAGGGTCTCAGTGTCCTGTGCTGACTTTACCAGCACAAAGGCAAAGCAAGCACCAAGTACCTCAACTTTTTCCACATCTATCACCTAAATCCATGCCCCTTGAACAGGCACCCATGTTTTCTCTAGCCTTCCTTTATTGCTTATGTAGTTGCAGAAATATCTGCTGTTTCCCTTCATGCACCTTGACAGATTAAGCTCTAGGTCAGTTTAGGATTTCATTGCAGTCACTCTGCCCGGGATGCTCCTTTGCACCTGGCCCTGCTTCCATCTTCTGTACACTTTTTTACATCTAAGTTTTGTCAGAAACAACTTGCTTCTCTATGCAGGCCTCCTGACACTTCTAATTCCTCCTTGCCCACTTCTTTCTCAAGTTTGCAGGAGGTGATCCTTGAATATCAGCCACCTCTCTAGTCCAGCAGTTGAACCAAATGATCATTGTAGCTCCCTTCAAACAGAATTATCCTATTCTGTTCTCTCTTAATTCCTCTTTTCTCCAGGGCAGCCTCCCAGGGAATCTTTCCAAGAAGACCCCAGAAAAGCCCCAAGTCTCCTATCTTGAAGTCCAGAGATGAAATATTGCTTTTTACCACGCTTCCACTTCCAGAATCCTGAACTACATCATCTTATCACTACTGCAGTATTTGTATTGTAAAGCCTATTAACAACAATAAAATCCAGTTCTGTCAGCACTAATTCCATGATATGAATTTATTTACTCATGTCAAATATACTCCACTAAAAAGATATGTCTTCAACTCAAAAAAAAAAGCTTTAGTCCTTTCTGAAAATGCATCTTGTGATTTTGTGCTTGTTTCACAACTCTTGGGGGTGGGAATGAAAACTAGCAGACAAGAAGATAAGTGATTAAAAATGGACACATTTGAGCAGCCATTTATGGCTTCATATGGTCACATGCCAGCACCTGATATTCTGAACTGCTCAGCTCTGGAACTCAGTTTCTGTGCACCTAAAGTGGAAGTTCCAATGGCATACAAAAGCAGAGGGTGGAGGAAAGAAAATAAAAAAAGAAAAAAAGGAAGTCTTCTCCAAACCTATCTGTAAGGTGAAATTTACCCTGGAATGAGTGATTGTGGAGTTGGAGTTGGCCCATTTAGGGCATACAGGCTGATGCTGCTGATCCCACTGCTCCCCATGCTGCAGGAACTCTGGGCAGACTGAGCATTGCGGTCTTGGTAATTCAGTGGAAGGGTCTGAGGCCTGGCATAGTAATAAGGGGTTGAGTGAGCATCCCGTGGCAATGCTTGAGCAAAAAGCGTGGCATAACTTGACACCTGAAAAGGAACAGAAAAGGGAGGAATAATAATAAAAAAAAGTGGAAATTGCTTCAAATCACATTTTCAGTTAACAGAAGTGTAATAACACAAATACAAAAAATATCTGCATGTTTATGCAAAGAAATATTCCTGATCAATCAGGAAATTGTTATTAACAATAACTGCAAAAAGCACTTTGGTGCCAGCAGAGCTGCAACTGCAATTTGCTTTCCCTACTCCATTTAAAACTCATTATCACATGAACAGACATCACACCACCAAGCAGAAAGTAAATATAAAAACCACCCATCTAATATACTCACAACTTCAGTTACACCTGTTGGATAGCTCACATTTTTACATTTATGCAGTGTAAGAAAACTACACCAAATATTACAGATACTTAAGTCAAGTGTTTTCTTCCTTCCAGCCTCACACACAGATACCATGAAAACAACCTGAGGTATTGGTCAAGTCTGGATAATGATTCTTGATAACGTCTAAAATAAGTGACACACATTTACTATTTCTCAGAAGCAACAAAAGTCTCCTCACCTACCTTGTTAGACTGTTTACGTGGATCTTCACTAAGGCTAAGCAGGAGGTAGAGTATTGACCATTTGTTTTTCAAAATGCCCTTCAAAGAAAGATGAAGGTAAACATAAATAAGTTTAACTCTTGATAATAACAAAATTCTTTTTAATTATCCAACTTCCTAATATATACACATGTAAATAAACTTTCCTGATAAATAAGACTAACTCCGAGCCAAGTCCTTGAATAAATTGGGAATGTGCAGTGTAGCCTAACTATTAGTAATTTTATGGATTTTTCCACTGTGATCAAATCATGAATTCTCACCTGGTCAGAGATCAGCAAGCAGGCTCAATTTAAAATTCATAGCTACTAAGAACAAGTTTTATACAGAGCTGAACTGTTACCAGCATTCCCACACACTCTCACCAATTAAAACATCTCAGATGCAGCCATTAATTTAACCTAATTGTGAAAAAGGAAAACTCCTGGTGAAGTTTTAAGCAAGGAACTGTCTTTTCTTATTTTTCCCCTCCACTCTCCTTTACAGGGAGGCCTCGAAAGTGAGGGCTTCAATTTCTATTACTTCAAATGTTATTTAACAGAGCTACCAAAATTTTCATCGCTTAAGATGGAGATATTGTTAATATGAAACTTGAGGAATACATAAGATAGTCTTTAGCAAACAGACACATACAGATTTATAGAATAAGACTGTCTGATTTAAGCAGAAAGCTGACCAACTTTAGCTAAAGCCCAAGCTACAAACAGAATACTTTAAAATGAAGGCAAGTACTAAAATGATTTTAAATATGCACATTCCTAGATTTGTTACTCCATAGTTCTGTGACACTAACACTTGCACCTGAATTTACCAGGGGCATAGAACCTTATGACTGACATTAAGCTGAATCAAAGAAACTTTGATACAAATTCCCTCATGATATTGATCAGGCTATGATCTGCAATACTAAGCAATGTTGAATATAAAGTAAACTTGAATCATATCAACATTCAACACAGACTCCATCCCTGATAAAGCAACATAATTTACCAAAGCTCTACATTTTTATAAGAGTAAAACGAGATATTCTATATTATTATGTAGAGCAAAATTCTATTATTTTTTGCTTTGATCTCAAGAACAAGCAAAAAGTAGAGACATTCCAGCTGTTGCAGATAACTAATACAGCAACTGAATAACAAGTGGTGAAGAAGGAGCAGCAACTGCTTCTTCTACTGGCCAGGATAGAATAAATCCAAGTGCTCCAAGAAGCACGGTTTGCTCAACTGGCAGGCTGCCATAAAAATAAGCATTGACCTCCTTTCCAGTTTGGAGTAATAGATGAAACAAAGTTAAAACACATTCACACATGCTTTTTTCCCCCTCCCAACTGCTTTCAAGAGAATTGTTGGAAGAAAAGCCTCATTGATTCAGAAAACATATATCCCTTCGAGCCCTTCCCTATGCTCATGGGAAAAAGAAATGATTGTACACCATTAGTAATAAACCTAACAGCAGATTGAATAATAATTGGTTGTGTGAATTTTGAAGAAGCCTTGATACTATCTCACATACACAAGATGCTAGCAGAGGAAAAAAAAAGGTTAAAAACCTTAAATGTTTGAGGAGG
Organism: Illadopsis cleaveri; assembly: GCA_013399915.1. NCBI lineage: Eukaryota > Metazoa > Chordata > Aves > Passeriformes > Timaliidae > Illadopsis > Illadopsis cleaveri. The sequence continues at coordinate 47,949 of VXBB01019825.1, forward strand.
CAGTAAAATACCAGGAGATAGCTTGCATTACATTCAGAAAAATAGGCAAACATATAACACAGGCAAAGCATTTTGTTCCAAAGATTAGTCATCATGCTCTGCAGCACTTTGCTTGCCAAATGGAAACGCAGTACATAAGCTACAGAAACATGTTACACAAAGTCTGTATCAAGAGTTGTCTGCAAATCAGTGCTCTGCTGTACAAACCAGTGCAATTAATACACAAACCCACAGGATACCAGGACAACTTACTCAGTAACTTGAGCTCCAAACACTAACAAAGTAATTGGTAAGTCAAGTATGGAAGAGGGGAGAAAGAGAACCAAGTTCTGACTAGTCATACTCTCCATAGAACACCTTTTCTGTAATCTTAATCTTAGCATTGTCATGTTAAACTCAGGTTTTCTACACACGAACACCTTTTGTCGGAATACTGGCATGCAGTATTCTTTGATTAACACTGGTGTTAGAGCCATCCAAGTCAACAAACCCTTAACCTGCAACATTAAAGACCTGGAGCATTTCAAAATTCAGATGCATGAGTATACTAGATTAGTGAAATCAATACACTGCAAGGCCATTTCTGTAAAATAAATGATGAGAAAATTCATCAGTTTTACATATAAAATGAACCCTTGATTTTTACAGGGTTCCTTTCTTCATATGAGGTAACCCTTCATATAACTCAAATCAAATACTAAAAATATAGCTAGGGTTGAAAGGCATCTCCAAAAGTTGTCTGGTCCAATCCCCCGTTTAAAGCAGGGTCATCCACAGGAGGTTGCCCATGACTATGTCCAGTCAGGTTTTGACTTGTCTCCTAGGATGAAGACTCCACAACTTTCCTAGGCAAGCTGTTCTAGTATTTAAACATCCTCCCAGAAAAAATATTGCTCATGACCTGAGCATTCTCCAAAACAACTCTAACATCAGAAGGATGCTTATGAGTGCTTTCAGTTTCTTTACACATTTATTAAACTACCTGTGAACCGAGTTTTCTGTAGAGTTCTGAAAACAAAGCAGCATCTGCTTCCCTTCTTTGTCGTACAACTATTTAAAAAAAAAAAAAAAGAGAATGTTAAAAATTTGAAAGTGTAACAGTCACATCTTTACATATACTTGTGGTAAATTATAAAATGCAACCAAGAAAGCTTGATGATGCTGGACTGTTTCATTGTATTTAATTAAAACACTTTGTCTGTTTTCATCTTATCTGCATTCCAGCCCTGAGAATTCTTGCAATGCAAGTGATTCAATGCAAGTACCTGCTTTTCTTAGCTCAATCAAAAATACGTTTTTTTAAGTAAGTGTCGTGGTAAAGTCTAGTCTGCTATTCAGTTGGTTTAGGCACCTAAGGGACTGAAGACACAACTGAAAGCAGACATACATTCAAGAATGTTATAAAAACTACAGGTAATTGCTCCAAAACTAGTAATTGTTTCTATTTTAGGCAATAAAATCAAGGGAAATAGTAGTAATGCCATTTGCTGCAAGTCAGGCAGAATTCCAGGGTCACACAACTTTCATGTTACAAAAATGATAGTCTCAGATCAATGCCAGCTACAGAAGTACCTTTTCAGAGGAGACACATCTTCCAACTAAGATTTCTTAAAAAGCTATGTTGCATCAGAAAGCCGTGTTAAAAGAAAACCAAGGTGATAAAAACATCTGAAGAAACTTCAGTGATAAGAAAAATAGCTATTAAATGTCAGAAATATTAATTAGCATCAAATGTCACTGGTAAGTACACTTTGCCAAGTAAGTCATTACTTCTGTGGTTATCTCCAAAATAAATGTAAAGTTAGAAGGATATATATCTAGTCACTTGTTACATGACCACTAATACAAGCTTACAAGCTGAAGTTGGGGAGGAGGATGACGGAGTCCTCTTCAGAAAACTGGCAACAGGTCCAAAGAATATATGCTGTGCTACCTACAAGTAGCCAAAGCATGGCAGAAAGTATGTATTGTAGATTCCAGTGTTTTGGAGTTGCAGCTAGAGGAATTCTAATGGGTTTATTTATCTATCAGCAAGTCACGGAAGCTCTGCATTAGCAAAAAATACACATGAACCTTAAACCAGTTTCAACCACTGACGTCGGTTATCCTAATTCAATCTCTACATATTCAAAGCCCAAATACAAAGCTTTAATTTCATTAGCACAATTCAAGTAATTGTTTCTGGACATGCTACTGCACAGCAGAATCTGCTGAAAGCAGTATTTGGCTTTTCAAGAAGAATTCATCATGTCCCCTTTGGGTACACACAGCGCAACACTTGACTCAGAGCAGCAGAGAGCACAATGGAATGGAAATGCAACATCCCTTACAAAGTCACAGTTTGTGATTTTGTTTTTAAGAAGGTGGTTGCAGAAAACTTGTAGGGAAACTGAAAGTAAGTCGGGTAAGTCACAAACCATTCCATCGATTCCCAGGATGCTCATTCAGCAAGTTTCACATAGGTGCTCATGAAGTTAATTATGCCAATATTATTCCTGAAGTGCACATCTCAAAAATATCAGTCTTTTCTAAGAAGAACTATGAATTCATAAATTCCAAGTACTATTAAGGTGAAAGGAATGTAGTATTAATTGCTCTTTGTCTTCTAGTGGCTAAGATACAAAGCAGCAAGGAAAGTTTAAGCTGAGTATTCAGAAAAATCTGAGCTGTGAATACAAACAGCCACTCAGAAATATTTACTAGGAAATTAATGGCATTTACATCACGAGATTTTCAGGAAGAAGGCATTAAAAACAGATTAGGTAACTATTTGAGGCAGAGTTGTCCCCTTTTCAGAGAAATAACCTGATTAACTTCATAAAGACTTTTGTATTTCTAAGAAAGGAACAAGATGCACTTACGTTCTTTCTTGATTTTCTCCGCTACAAGAAATTCATCACGCTCAACAGTGGGAGCAAAATTGCTTCCAATAACTCTTACTGCATACTGAAACTGTTGGGCTGCATCAGCTGAAAGAAAAAGAAAACCATCAGTTAAGGAGAATGCGGAAGTTCTATTAAAACTAATTTTTTAAAAAGTGAGACATGAGATTACATTGTAATGTCTGAAAGCAGCAAAGCATACCTGGCTTAGATCTGATAACGCTGTGCTGCAATTCCTAGGCACACTTCTAAAGAGGGGGCAGTAAAGTTCACTTTATCCAGTTTAGCATAGGACTAATGCAGTATTTCAAAATACACTCACCTGTACACACTCCACAAATAACTGCACCAAAATTTGTGATTAAGCCCTTCCTATTCTGGGCTGAAAGAGACACTTAGGTCTACCCAGTTACTAGAGAGCATTTGCACGCTGAACTGGCTCTGCCCATCCCCATGGACAGAAATGCTGTGGGACCCGGCACACAGTCACACAATTCAGCTCACACACCACAGCAACACTCCTGTTCACCACCTACCTGTGGATCCTCACTCAGATATCCACAACAGTGGTTTTACCAGTTTGCATCTTGGTTTTAGGTTTGGTTTTGTTTAAAACAGTTTGAATGGTTTCACTCTTTGGTTCAAAGCCAGCTCAGAGATGTCAGCAACACATCCCAATACATAATGTGGAGACTAACACACAGGCCACAAATCAGTGACCTCCTTCCACTGCTTCTGCCTCATGCAATAATTCTGTTTTTAATCTTGTTGTTGAACAGCACTGTTTTAGTGCAAGTATCTTGCTTTCAGGGGAAACTGACAGTCTGGTAACACCAAGATAGGGCCAGGTCACCATTAATGCCTCTACAGCGTAGTCATATTCCCATTTATTGACCTGAAAATCAAACAATAAGCCTACAGACATGCCAAGTACCCTTATAAAAGGTCAGACACATTTTTATTCCTTATCTAAAACCAACTTTAATAACACAAGGAAAAGGGTACATAAGAAATTATCCAAGTGTGCTTGCCACATATTCGAATCTTTTTACTTCAGGAAAGAAACCCATCTAAGCAATTCTGCGTGTTGTCTGTTCTGTATATAACAATTATGTGTGCAAATGCTTCACATGCTTCTGTGTTTTATTTAGGCAGCTGAGCAGTCAGCTCTCAGGGAAAACTGCCGAGTAATGCAGCAAAGGTTCAGCCAAGGATGCTGGCCAGGACGAACACGTACAAAATGAACAGAAAAATGAAATAAGGTAAAAGACCACTAAAAGAAGAAATATTTTAAGTGTTTATCATTTTTTAAATTAACTAATATTTGCAATTGGGAAAAAAAAATGCCTTGGAGATACTAGGAGTCAAATATTGATTAAATACACTAAAATCTTCAAAAATTTATGGAAAGAAGTTTGAAATTTGAAAATCACAATGTGCTAGATTGTGTTTGAATGCCCTACACTCTTCTTGAAGGTCCATTTTACACTGTCTCGTACTATAAATGTCATCCACTGGTCCAACTCCACCAGAACACAACTGTAGAACAGCAAGCATTAACCAATTCACACAAAGAAATACCTCACACTATCAGGAAAACAGTCTGCTCAGACAAAATCATTAACATTTAACAGTATTTGACAACACTGGCCTACAGAAGGAGCAAGACTATTGTTCTATTGTCAGAGAAGAAAATGCTACTGTTACTGTAACGTCACAAATCTCTGTGACAAATGCCTCCTCTACTGTTAGACTAAGCGACCTTTCAATTGCAATAAGGTTTTGAAAATACAAATATAAAAATTTCTCAGTCCAGCTACTGATGAACCAGGTGTGAAGAGTTAAGTATGAGAAAATATTTCTGTGTAATTCTGAAGTTTAATGCATGTCATAACAGAACTCAAGACTGCAAAGAGTATTCTGCATGGTCAATTAAAGCCAAATACTGGCACTAAGTTATTCCAAACAGCATATGTTCCATTAATTCCTCAGCTGTGTACTTGGCAGCAGATAAGAAAGGGGCAAGCTCTCCTGTAATGGGGAAGTTTTAAAGAAAATCTATTACCTCCTGTAACAACCTTCTGTTTCAACACCAACCATAGCAAGACTAGTTAAAGCACTGAAACTTCGTATAGCCTTTTCCATACTGCCCTAACAAGGCATCTGAGAAAGATCTCTAGTGGAAAGATAGCAACTCCATCCAACAAATCCTGCTTTTTAAATCTCTTGCACTACTGAGAACATGGAAAAAAATATTTGCTCTTCATATATTGCTCATTAGCACCAGCAATTCAACAGCTCTGTAGCAAGACTGGTTTTCTATTTTATTTAATTCAGATTTTCATGTTTTATTCATATCAAGTCCAGCTTCTCTTTTACAAACAAAATTCCCTGCTGTGGGTGTTTCTTCAGCTGATTATTTCTCACGAATTCGTAAAATAACTTCCTTACCTGAAGTGATTAAACATAACTTAATACAGATATGTGTCAGTACAATAAAAATTCACAGAGCTTATAACTAATAGGCACATCTAATTGCTTCCCTCCTCAAAGAATCATCAGTATGACAGCAGACATACTTAAAATTTACAGCCATCTATCTATTTGAACATCCCTCATCAGAAAATGATTACAGCATGACTCTGTTACATAACAGCAAGCTCAATACATCTGATGCAGCTGTCTGAAGGCTAAAGGGGTAAAACAACATTGATCATGACTTGATTTCCAGAGGTCTGATCATAGCAGAGAATGCAGACAGAGACAGCCACTTCTCAGACTATTTCCCTTAAGTAATACACACACAATTAATGACACTGATAAAGCAGCCAAACAGCTTAACAGAGAACTGGCACTTGTGAATCACAAGAAAAAGAATGAAAATTTAAAAACTGTCTCTTTTGAACAAAGCAATCCATCAATCCTTCAAAGATTTATACTCCACACAGCCATTCAAACTTTCCTACACACAATGCAGTATTAGAATTGAACTACTTCAAAAGGCCAATAAAAGCACTTAAAAGCTGAAGAAAATACAACCGTAGTACATGAAAAAAAAATATATAGAAGCAATGTACAGAAAGACTCTGGTTATAAAAAAAGCAAGGCAAAATAGGACTACAGATAAAATTTAAAGGAAAAGTTCACAAGACAAGGATAATCAGCCAATATAGTTGCAAGAATTTCAGAGGACATGCTGAAATTCAGCAAGACTTTTGCTATAAAGAAGCTGCTAACATTACCTAAAATTTTAGGAAAGTGAACTGAAATTCACTTTATGCTCTCATATATTTATTTAAATAAAGTTGGTTATCAGTCAATTAATTTTCCAAAAGCAGGCAAGGGGTAGTCCTGAAAAACCTAAGTAGTAATTGAAATGTTTTTCCAAATAATTGTGAGAAACTTTGTTTCCTGAAAAGAAGACATTTGGTTATTTAAATACATCTATAAACAATTTCTAAACTAAAGAAATCATGCTCAAGAAAGTTTAGTTAAACCAGTTTCTTCCTTTCTTTCAAGTCTTCAAAGATTAGCAAACTCTAGTAAGTCAGCTGTCCATCATCCCAGACAACCATTTTCCTTAAAAACAAATACAAAATTGCTGTGGAACAATTACACTCTAAACTGCATTCAATGCTGTAGGAGTGGCACTGACCAGGGAAAAATTATTGCTGCAAACTACTTCAGATACAGATGCTGCCAAAAACACATATCAAAGAAAAAAAACCCCGAACAACAAGCTTCTTTCCTGTAACAAAGTGTTTGCAAAATGCCTAATGTGCCTTTGCTGCAAATTAAGCTGGAAAGAAAAGCTGTAAAACTTTTCACCTTCTCACATATACCATGAGTACATATGATGTGTGCCAAGACAGTAATGCTGCTGCATCTCCTCTGTTTTACTCATATCAGATGTTCTACATTACTAGGAAGTATTACCTGGGGAAAAAGGCAATTGCATTAACATGGCATATAGTGATAAACCAGAAGACTCGTCTCAAATGTCATTAGCATTACTATTTTGTTCTTGAGGAGAATCTACGTGCATTGTGAGCTAAACTGCTTGTTCCTATAGAAAACACTGGGTTTGAAATGTGCAGTTTTAGGCCCAGCCTGGTTATGACATGCAAGGTGCTGCACTGGGTTGAGGCAATCCCAGACGCAACTGCACACTGGCAGAACCCATTGAGAGCAGCCCTGCAGAGAAGGATTTGGAAGTTCCCATTGGATGAAAAGCCAGACAGGAGGCAGCCATGTCTGCTTGCAGCCAAGAAGGCCTGAAGGCACCTTGGGCTGCATCAAAAAGCTGGCCAGAAGGCCAAGGGAGGTGATTCTCTCCTTTGCTGTGACCTCATGAGATCCCACCTGCAGTGCTGCATCCAGCTCTGGGGTCCCCATCAAAAGACTTGGATCTGCTAAGAGCAGATCCACAGGAGGCCACAAAGGTGGTCAAAGGGCTGGAGCATCTCTCCTGTGAAGTCAGGCTGAGAGAGCTAGGCTTGTTCAGCCTGGAGAAGAGAAGGCTCTGTGCAGAGACCTTATTGTGGCCTTTCAGTACTTAAAGGAAGGCATAAAAAAGAGGGAGAGCAACTTCTTATATTGGCAGATAGTAACAAGACAAGGAGAAACTATTTTAAAATAAAAGAGGAGACATTTAGACACCATGCTAGGAAGAAATTCTTTACAGTGAGGACGGTGAGACACCACAGCAGATTGCCAAGAGAAGTTGTGGATGTCCTGTCCTGTGGAAGTGCTCAAGGCCATACTGGATGCGTTCTGAACAACCTGGTATAGTGGAAGGTGTCCCATCCCATGGCAGCAGGGTTGGAACTAGATGACATTTAGGGTACCTTCCAAGTGAAGCCTTTGTATGATTCTATGAAGCATTCCTAAAAAAACCTAATTTTACATCAGTCTTCTGATTTAGTCAACTATCCTAAGATTCTCTTCTGTTAATGAAAGTTTTTATTTGAAGCATTTTAAATTGATTGTTAATTAACTGTTTTTCTAGTCTCCAGACTCCTTTCCCACAAAGGAAAAATCAACATAAGTACAAAATAAAGCTCAAGCCATACACACTCCCATTCTTTCTTACATAGAAGTTGTACACAAACTTTGATGCACAACCCAGGAAACATAACTATTCTTTAATTCTGTTAATATGGCTGGATCTTGTTGCATTGTTAGTAAACAGATTTATATGAGAACTGTCCCGCTGGACTATCAACAGCTCTGTCATAATCTTTTCAGAACCTTCCCTCACTGTGAATTTTTGCCTCTTTTGTCAACTCCCATCTGCTCTGTTATTAGCATAGGTAAAACTCCCTCCATATCACCTTTTGAATGAACTCTATGTTTTTCCCCCAACATGAAATTTTAACATCTATTCCAATAATTTAGAGTTTAAAAAACCAAAATCAAACAGCAATAACAGAACTGCCACTGACACTCTGGAGATTAAATTGAGGCCACAGTATGGACTTAAGGCAGCAAATTGCTCCCCAAAGACTGAAATAATACTTTACTTTCTAGAACATGACACCTCCAATAGTACTTCAGCACACAAAAAACTTTTTAGGTTTCAAACTCAAACAGATTTAGCTTGAATATTTACAGCAATACCATTCATTTCCATTGGAAACACTAAGAGTTCTTAGAGTTTTAAGATTACCAGGAAGTTTGTGAAAGACAGCTAAAAACAAGAAGTTCTTTGTCAAAAGGACTAAAATCACTTTCCAAAAAAAAAAGAAAAAAAAGGCATGCAACCCTGTATAACTGCTGGAGCCTACAAACACAGGGGAAAAAAGAAAATTGCTACCATTACTGCACAGGTAAGCAAACTCCCTGCAAGATCAGGTGTAAGTATAAAAGTGAGTGGATAGCCTGGAAAAGCACAGAAGACAATACAAATTATTATATTGTATTACAGTACAGTAATTCTTAGACACTGTGAGAACATGTGGAAGAGAGAGGTCAGCAACACCTCCAACTGCAGGGGCAGAGACCCCAAACTAATCACAGTGGCTGACTGCAGACACACAGCACCATGCAAAGCTTTAAGCCCCTCCTTGAGGACTGGCTAGAGCACAGCAACAAAAAGCTTTCAAATACTAGTTTTAGAGAAAAAAAAGTTTAGGTAGATAATGTTAAAAAAAACCCAACTAAACAGTTCCTCCACACAACTCAGTAGACTTTGTCATGAATTTCTCAGAGGCAGAGCTGTTTGCAAAAAAGTAAATCCCAGTAACCAGGTCTAGGCAGCTAACTGGTTCTGGAAACACAGCAAGCTGTGTACTTAGAGGATGATCCCAAAAGGGGAAAGAGAGAGAAGATGGCTCCACCACTGAGAGCCTGACATCACAGTCCATCAAACCACAAATTCACTTCAACATAAATCTTTAACAAGCAGAGAAGGTGGAAGCCTTCTAAGGCCATCATGGGCAGAACCAAAAAATTCCTTGATGAGGGTTTATGGAAGACTTCAGGCAGGGGATTGCACAATGTAGACCTGGAAGGAGATGAATACCACCTTAGCCTTAAATGAACAATTATCACACAGATATTACATAAACAGAACCCTTCAGCTCCTCCTGAAGCTGTAGCTTCCTCACAAACACAAATGCTGAGAAGGAAAAAAGGGAGAACAAAAATTCTCAAGTAGAAACTCAGGGAATGCACAGGCAGGAACAACCATTAAATCACTGAACATCAATTCCTTTATTATTTACCATTTAAATTTCACACAATTACATCAGTACCTTGTACTTCACACTCACAGCAGGTAAACTACACAAATGGTTTAAGATGAATGTTTTCAGCTTCCTGTTTTGAGGGGTTAGTAGAGATTTCTCTACTAAATTTAAAGATCTCTTAAGTGTCTAAGGTTTTTGCCCTAAACTCTGTAGGAGTATTTGAACATCATAAATTACTTTCCAAAGACTAAACTGATAACATTTGTAAAGTTTGCTTCAAAAAAGAGGATGTGTATAAACTAAGCAGCCAAACTTCATTGTACACAAGTAGCAGAGAAGCTGCACACAGACCACTAACCACATGCTACCACCTTACTTCAAAACTTACCTTGTGCTGAAAGGAACAACAACTACAAGCCTGAAAAACAGCAAGATGCTAAATAGCTTGTCCAGTGGGCTCCTTACCACCTTTGGATACAAGCAGCTTCCTGGACACAGAGGATGCTAGTGGTAACATAATTCCTTTTTTGTCTTTTATGTATTCCTTCGACATAGGTGTCAGGGGCTGGGAGGAAAAAACACCACACACCCCTTTAATGACTGAGACTTACACAGAATTTTTTATTTTTCAGTCTCTATGCACTTGAAGTCTATAGCTGAGCTAATACATGTACTACAGTTGACTGCTTCAAGGGAAATCCTGTCTCAGAAGAGTGAGGTTTCAGTTCTAGCATCCCTCCTAACAAAGGGATAAAGAGCAGGGTAACAACAGGCTTCCCATCTGTCACATGCATAAAAACATGGGTGATAAATGTGGCAGACAACCCACTTTTTTCTTTTAAGCTGTCACTTCAAAGATGTCCTCAGATAATCCTCAAGTGCGCAGACGAGGAGGCTACAGGTTGCACACAGAAACTTACTGTGATTTTGGCCAAAATTTCCACTTTCATTAGTCAAACATAGAAAGGATTTCAAATTACATTATCAGAATCTCAACACACAGGAACAGGTTCAACGTTTATTTAAAGAAACAACAAAACCCAGTTCTCTTGCATGTTTTTGTACACACTGGTTGTAAATAAAATTATTTTTCCAGTCAGGAGATACAGAGAGGTATGAAGTCATCGAAACTATGACTTTAAAAAAAAGCTAGATCCTAAGCTGCTAGAAGTGAGCCACCTCACCTCAATACTCATACCTCAGTTGATAAACAGAGGTTTCCATTTCTGTTCTCATGCTCTGTTTAACTTTTTTAAGTATCACAGACCTAGATACCACTAAGAAACAAGCTTAGATTGAGTTTAGATTAGACTCCAAAGCTAAGAAAAAAAAGAGTCATGAAGAAAACAGGACTAGACATGACAGAAATAATGTCCTTGAAAAAGCATCCACTATTCTAATAAAGCAAGACAATCTATTTTCCAAATTTTTTATTTGTTTTTGGAAATAGAACTAGCAGCTAGCACAATTTGAGATTTCTGTTAGCAAATGTTTGAAATACTCTTCAACAACATACACCAATTGTATCAGAAAAAATGTTTCCAAAGAATGTTAAAGGCAAGAAAGAGCTTTAAAAACAGAGCTACAAGAGCACCTTAAAATTACAATCTGATGTGAAGTACCCTTTAAAATACAGTTAAAACACTTGCTAAAAGAAACATGGTTACAGAAGAACACAAGAGGCATTACACAGTTTAGAAGCTACTGCTGATTTGGTGGAGATAGGGGAAGAGTAGAAATTTGCCACATCCTGATAAAATCTTAAAACAGGAATTCCTGACACAGAAATACTACTGATTCTGGGGGAAAAAAAAATTGTCTTGCAGAAGACTTCAAAATGCAATGGAGAAGGAAAAGATTTTGAAAAACAAAACACAGGAATCAACAGCTGTTGATCATAGAATTATATAGTTTGAAAAAGATCCTTAAGATCTTAGAGTTATATGAAATGTTTTCTGTGATTCACCCTTCTCAGATGAATCACAGAATCAAAAATGGTTTGGGTTGGATGGGACCTTCAAAGACGATCTAGTCCACTTCCCCTGACATGGGCAGGGACAGCTTTCACTGGATCAGGTTGCTCAAAGCCCCATTCAATCTGGTCTTGAACACTTCCACAGATGGGATTCACAACTCCTCTGGGCAACCTGTTCCAGTGCCTCACAACCATGACTGTAAAAGCTTTCTTCTCTGTGTCCAATCTAAACATACCCTATAATGGTTTAAAGCCATTACCTCTTGTTCTGTCACTTTAGGTCTTGGTAAAACGTGTCCTTCTTACAAGCCCTCTCTAAGCACCTACAGGCCACAATGAGATCTTTGAGCAGAGCCTTCTCCAGGTTCAACAACTCCAACTCTCTCAAACCTGCTTTGTAGGAGAGGTGCTCCACTCCTCTCACAATTTCCATGGCCCACCTCGGGACCTGGTCCAACACATCTACATCCTTTTAGAACTCAGGGCCCCAGAGCTGAACACAGTACTACAGATGGGGTCTCACAAAAGCAGAGCAGTGAGGGAGAATCACTGCTCTCCACCTGCTGTCCATGCTTCTTTTAAAAGAGCTCAAAATATGTTGACTTTCTGGGATGCACATTACTGCCTCATGTCCAATTTTTCTTCCACTCCCCAAGTCCTTCTCTGCAGAAATGCCCTCAATCCCCTCATCCTCCACTCTCTACAGGTATTGGGGACTGCCCTGAACCAGGTGCAGAACCCTGAGGTTCACACAGGCCTGTTCCTCAAGCCTTTCAAGGTCCCTCGGCATGGCACTCCCTTCCCTCAGCACATCACCTGCACTGCTCACCTTGGTGTCATCTGCAAATCTTGCAAAGGCACACTGAAGCCCACTGTCTATGTTATTAATAAAGATATTGATCATCGTCAATCCCAGTACAGACCTCTGTGGGACACCACTTGCTATTGATCTTCTTTGACATTGAGACACTGACTACAACTCTTTGGATGTGGCCATGCGGCCAGTTTCAGTTCCTCATTCACCAAACAAGTCATCCATTAAACCCATGTCTCTCCAACTGAGAGACAAACATGGGGTCTGAGACCACCACATGCTGTCTGCAATAGACAGAAACAATCTAAGAGACAGACAATATATATATCTATTGTTACTTGTTACTCACTTTCTAGATTCCTAAGATAGCAATAATCCATACGTAGGCCACATTTTAGTAATTTTTTACAACAGGTCAATGCTCAAAAGTTTCAGTTACTGTCCTGGAAATATCTAAAGCGACTTGTCAGAAGAAAGGGACACAAAGAGAGAAAAGAATAAGGGACTTGACAGCCATTACTAATGAGGGAGAAAGTCATCTCTCATACAAGAAAACAGATGCAATAAAAGCTTCTGCATGAGTTTTTCTAGTGAGCCATGCTGATAAACAGAGTAACTTAAAAAGGAGACTCAGCAGATGCATGCCTTCCTTTCTACCCCTCCAACTGCTTACTAAAAACAGACTTCGCCTTGACTGCAAGGGAGAAACTTACGCAAACAGACAAGAGATTCATTCCCCTACCGGAGACTCACAGCAGCATCAAGACACCGAGGACCTGTAGCGGACCTGGCGCACGCCAATGGCTCCACTCGAGCAGGCACCAGCGGGAGGCGGAGGTTCCTCAACACGAACACGGAACCCCCTTCGCCCCAACACCCCGGCACCGGTGCCCCCCTCCCCAAGGAGGAGAGCGCCTTCAGGAGCCGGCCAAGCGCTCCGGGGGAGCGGGAGCAGGAGGGCACGGAGCGCCTGCAGCCGCAGGGCTCCGGGTCGCGGGGCCGCTGCCGTGCCCGGCCAGCCCCTCGGCACTGCCCGGGCTGTCACGCCCCGCGCCGCGAGGCCGCCGACTCTCCCTACCGAGGGGGCCAGCACCCCTCCA
>VXBB01019825.1:61498-100262 GCA_013399915.1 Illadopsis cleaveri
TGCCCAGGATGCGGCAGCAGAGGCTCTGCAGCAGAACGTTGGGGGATTTTTGGTCCGGAGTCGCCATCGCCGCGCGGGAGGCAGAAGGTGGCGCGGGGGCCGGGAGCGGGCGGCAGAGCCGGAGCGCGGCGGAGAGAAGGAGGGAGGCGAGGACGCGCCGCCCAGTCGGCAGCGCAGGGACCCGGCAACACCTCCCGCTCCCGCCGCCGCCTACGGCGCCATTTTCACGGGACCCGCCGAAAGCCGCAGCCGCGGCCGCACACCCACAATGCCCCGCGCGGCGGTTCCGGGGCAGGCCCCGCCCCCCGCGCGGGCAGGCCCGGGGCGGGAGCGCCCAGCGGTCCCGGGGCTGGGGACGGGACCGGACGGGTCCGGCTGTCCCCGCCGCATCTTCCCGCGCTTGGAAACGCCTCGCACCCGCCCTCAAAGTCTCTCAAGTCACGTTCCATCAAAGCACAGATTCACTGCAACGCAAGTCTTCTAATGAGTGCAGTAGGTGGAGGCCTCAGGCCGTCACGGGCAGGAGCGAAAAAGTCCTTGATGGAGGGCTAACAGAGGACTTCAGTTGTGGGGTTGCAGAATGTAGACACGGATGCAGAGTAATCCTACTGCCAAAATATGTTCTTTAACCCGGTGTGCACGTGGCCAATACACACACAGAGTCGAGGTATTTGTTTTATTTACAGTTCTGCACTGAAAAATGTGCTGGGTGGCAGATCCACAAAACCAGCATCGCAACTGTCAAAACTTTTTACTATTCATACATTTTAGTAAAGAAAGGGATTAGTGTTTATTGGCTACAAGTAGTTCTTAATTAGTATTCTATCTTCCCTTGCTTCTCATCCTTACTAGTCTACATTCTCAGTCTTTCTCTTCATTTGAGTCAGTGGGTTTCTGGAGTTGATGATTGTGAGTCTGAGGTCACAATCCTGTCCTGCCAGAATTACCTTTTACCCAGTCAGAGCTGATTTCAGCACAGTTGCTGAGTGGGCTTTATTATTTACTTTTTGACCTTGGTAGTTCTGCTAGATGTCCTTGTGGCCCTAAATTCTGCATTCTTTGTGTCCACTATCAGTCCCAAGTTTTGTTAACCTCCCCCAGGTCTGAGGTCCTTGAAACATATCGAGCCCTAAACCTTAACAGAGCAATTCTTCCGACAACGAATTTGTGTTTTTAACACCTGGACATCACCTGCAGCTTCTTAGCTGCTCTCTGTTTCACAGATTAAATACTAAATCCCCTTTTTTTGTTGTTGTTTAGGCTTGAAAGTATACAAAGATCAAACATCAGAAAACACACTTCTTCAGAAATATTTACATATTCCACATTTTGCAACAATCCCACATTAGTGGTATGTGCTAGGTATAGACATCCTCACAAACATAGCAACACACAAGTGCTGAGAAGGAACACAGCCAGGGAGAACAAAAATTCTGAAGTACAAACTGAAGGAACGAGCAGCCAGGAACAACCATTCGATTGTTGAAACTCAACTTTTTTTTTGTTATTTACCCATTAAATTTTGCCCAGTTGCATGACTACCTTATATTTTACATTCACAGCAGGCTAACTACACAAATGCTTTAAGATGAAGATTCTCACCTTCTTGTTAGGAATTTTTACTAGAAATTTCCCAACTGTATTTAAAGATCTCACAGGTATCTAAGATTTTTGCCCCCAAACTCCATAGAAGTAATTGAACACCATGAATAACTTACGGGGAGATCAGGTTCACTTATTCCCCCCAGAGAAGAACAAGCTGTGGAGTGGCTGCACTTCTGTGATTTGCTGTCTTGGGGATCAAGGCTTATCAGTGGCTTTTCCACACAAAGTCATTATGAATCAGGGCAGGTCTGCAAAAATGTGTGAGGATCCTGGACCCATGTCTCCATGTTGTGCTGTGCCATGCAGCTGGGTGTCCCCAGTCCCTGGCGGGGAGTGCCTGGCCTCCAGCTGCTGAGCAGTGTGGGGACCAGGGACAGCAAGCTCTTGGCTGGTTTGTGCTGCTCCCTGTGACCTGCACCTCAGGCTTGTCATCCCTAGCACAGACACTGATGTTACCAGATGTCTGAGTTCCATCTCTTCAGTGAATTCATGCTGTGTCCAACCCAAAATACATACTAAGGACATAGTTGTTACCCTTGTGCTGCTGGAGTCCTGTGTAACCTGTAGGGGTGATTTGAAATGCTGCAGCAGCAGCCAGGTGGGCTTGGCACACTGCTGGCTGTGAACAAATTCGTTTCTGCTGTGCAACACATGGCTTTCTGATAGCCCCTGTTGGCTTCATTGTGTCGACAGCCAAATTTATATGCTTTCTACAGGCACCTAGAGGTGGCCTTTCATTATGAAAACATTACAGATGTAAACATCAGCTCATTGCTAGCATTACTGCCAGGAACAAATCACAGTGGCAAGCCAAGGACTGAAACACACTGAGGATGTATGGGGTTTTGTTGCTTAGAATATTCTAGTAGAAACCTTCATAGTCTCATCACTCACATTTAACTCTTCAGTTCTTAGTAATACATTCTTTAGATTTTATTTTGAGTGGTTAAATAGGACCCAAAACTAATAAAGTTACCAGAACTATATCCCATGTAAATATGGGTTGTAAGCTTCATTTCCAATAATTTTGAAGTAAAGACTTCAAAGGAGGTGTGAGCTTTTTTTTTTTCTTTTTGTACTGAACAGCAGAAGAATCTCTGTTCCATTTTTCTGCCCAAAGCAAACACAGTTGTGCTACAAAGAGCTGGTGACTCACCACTGCTGCTAGTCACTTCAGATTTAGATTCCACCGTGGAAGGTGTTAATCTAGCAAGCAGCAAATATGGTTCTCACATGAGGCAAAAAAATAACTTTGACAATTATATCTGGAAGTGGTGTTCCTTTACAAAACCTTTACATTCCAAGGGAATCCAGTCACTCACAAATATCCTGTTACTGCTTATAAGTGGATATTACTAATTCTTTCTGGTCACACTAGTTCATTTTAACTAAGGCAATTGTGTCACTGGTCTGAAATCAGAACACATTATGGAGCAGTATGATGACAACATGCCATGGAAATGGGCTTGGGCCTCCTGCAAGCAGCACTACAAATACAAACCTAAGCTTTTCAACTTCAGCGCAACCACATCCTGTGGTGTGCTTCTGAAGTAGCGTGATAGCCAACCATTCTGTTACATTACTGAGAATGAATTCTCTCATTTCTAGCCTCTTTTTCCCAAGGAAATGAGGCTTAGTGCAGTTATTCTGTATGTCAGTGCCTCCCTGTAACTGCTGTATCTCATCACTAATTTTAAACAAATTCAGCAGAGGGATAGAGTTCTTAAGGGTATCGGTAAAATTTAATGGGTTTTTTTAGCTGAGAGTGCTAAGGCCTAAGTCAGTCCCCCCTTGAAAAGAAAGATAGGGAGAACTTACTTCTCCCTACTGGGTTTGTCCTTAGCAAAGCAGCTGATTGGTGTGCACACCCTGGTGCACACATCCTAGCTTCGAGCCACCTACAGTACCAGCTCTTCTTGCCCAGCCTGATGGATGGATGATTTAAGAACTGAAGGTGTAACGGACAGAGAACTCTGGAAATAATGTGGAAAGTAGTTAGAAAGAGACAAGAGGGATGGAAAATAGAGGGAAACTAAGCTTCATTAGTGTCACTCCTCACAGACCTAGTTGCTTTTTTCTTAAGGAAAGAATGAATCCTAAAATCCTGTTTAGAAATGCTAATTCTGATAAAGCGGGTTGCTAGCACATGCAGCTTATTGTGGTTTTACCAATTCCAGTACAACTATGATTGCTTAAATCAGCTTAAAAAGTATCATTACCAATGAGAAAGAAAAAACATAAACTATTTTCTTATTGTATAGCTGGAAGCTTAGTTCACTTTGTTGCTTGGTCTCTCAGCATTGGGCAATAAAATAAAAGTTATTGCGGCTCAGATTTTTCACAGTACAAAAGGTTCATCAGTTAGCAGAGCTAAATGTGTGCTTTTAAAATTTTGACCGTGTCTTACAAGAAAATCAGAAGGTTAAAGGGACATGAGTTTCAGATCTGCAACTTAAAGATTATATTTCTGATAGTAAATAGCTTTATAATAAAAGAACATGCAATGAGATCCAGCAGGAGGTGGAAGCTGAAGCTTGCCAAAGTAAGGCTAGAAACAAATGACAGTTTTAATTAAGCAAGGGTATTCACTTACTAGAGAAAGATGTTTAAAAGCATGGCACTTCATTCATATCTGAAACATTTTAAATCACCCTTCTGGTACAGGCCTAGTGACCAGGTATGAAATGGCATGGGAGCTACTGAGTTGCATTTACATTCTGCAAAAGATCAGCCTGCAGGGTATTACTGTCCCTTTAAATCTTAAATCATCTGAATCTAATCAATGGTACTAA
The DNA here is from genome assembly GCA_013399915.1 of Illadopsis cleaveri. NCBI lineage: Eukaryota > Metazoa > Chordata > Aves > Passeriformes > Timaliidae > Illadopsis > Illadopsis cleaveri. The sequence continues at coordinate 65,896 of VXBB01019825.1, forward strand.
GGAAAAAAATCTTTTCCTTGGTGTGCTGGTTTTGTGAACTCTTCTTTGGTTATGTCTACAGGGCACAATACCTTAGATCTCGCTCTTTGTGGGGCACACCAAAAGCAGTAGGGAATCATACTAACACCTCCAGCATTTTACTGTGCTGGACACACTTTTTTTCGGTGTCATGTAGCCAGTGTTAAGAATTATGGTGCCTGGAAATAGGAATGGATACTGTCTGTGCCTTAGTTAGCGTATGGTAGCCCTGGAAGTACAGCAGCTGGGCCTCTTCTGGCTCCAGCACCATGTGGCTTCTGTCCCTGAGCATACATTTTCCACACAGGCAACCTCATAATGGCCTAGAGCGCTGCTATGCTGAGTCTGCAGCATTAAAAGGGTATTAAACGGATCTAATTTTTGAACGGCCATATGTTTTAGGATGATGTTCTGTGACTGTTTCAGATAGATGTCCTTGTGCACAAGTGGGGCTCAGATGAAGAGAGTTTAATCCAGTTTAACCCTCCTGCTTGTGTTAGTTCTGCATTTCATCCTGTTTACTGTGACTTTCATAATATTACTACCACCTCTCCATTTTCAAACTCTTCACTTCAGCTGTTCCTCTGTTGACTGAGGAGCCTGAAGTACATTCCATGATGCCATATACTTACAGAAAGTCTACTGAATTGGTGTTAGTGTATCAAAAAAGAAACTTGTGTTTCCCAATATTTAAAGAGGTGCCAGAAACTGATTTAAGCTATATAAAAGCAAAACAAAGGACATTTAATTTTTTTTATTTGACATTTTTATTCAATACTTATAATAAAATAACAGTTTTAGGTCACAGAATCACAGAATGGGTCAGGGTGGAAGTGACCATAGTGGATCATCTGGTCCAATCTCTCTGCTCAAGCTGAGTCATCCCAGAGCACTTGGCCCGGGATTGTGTGCAGATAGCTCTTCAATACCTCCAGTGAGGGAGACTCCACAAACTCTCTGAGCAACTTGTTCCAGTGCATGGTCACTGCACAGTAAGGAAGTTCTTCCTCATGTTCAGGGGGAGCTTCCTGTGTCTCAGTTTCTGCGCATTGCCTCTTGTCCCATTGCTCAGCATCACTGGGCAGAGCCTGGCTCCATCCTCTGACATCCACCCTTCAAATACTGACAGAGATTGGTGAGGTCCCCTCTCAGTCATCTCTTCCTAAGGCTGAACAGGCCCAGCTCCCCCAGCCTTTCCTCATAAGAGAGATATTCCAGTCTCTGAATCATCTCTCTAGCCCTCCACTGGACCCAATCCAGGAGCTCCATGTCTCTCTAGTTTTGAGGAGCCCAGAACTGGACACAGCACTCCAGAAGTGCCTCACTAGGGCTGAGTAGAGGGGCAGGATCTGGATGAATAACATTAACTGTCTAGATGAATAATGCTAGGTCTCCTATAAACTGGAAGTTTTACTGATGTTTTGCATCTTGGGACAGTTGTCTTTCTTCTGCTGATGCCTTGGCTATCTGAGAAGTCCCATTTTTTTCAGTACTCTTTAGTCATAAACAGAATTCCTTTCCAACAGGAAGGTACACAGATGCCCATTGAAGCCCACTCCATATTGAATGCTATTGATCCCACAGGGATGGACACCATAACACATCTTTCTAAAGAACAGTGTAGGTGCAGCAGCAAACAGATTCCAATAAGCTCAGTAAAACTACCTGACATTTTCATAGTCCTGTGCTGTCTGTCATATCACAGTCATGTTATGTATATGGAGTTTCAGTAAAAAAATCACATCAAATCATCTCCTGCCAGCAAGAGATTCCATGAAAATACTTTGCAAGAACACTTCTCTTTTGTCAAAACTCCCTAAAATACTGTCAAAATATTTTTGAAAGTTAAAGCAACTTTGTGACAACTATTTAAGTTTAAAAATCAGAGCAATAATTTTGGAAGGGAGCCTGGAATGAAGCCCTGTAATAAAACTGACTTAATATTTCTGAATATATATGTTTCATTTTGAACAGATCATCAGTTTTCCAAAAGGAATTTTGACCATATCTGGCTTCAGTATTTTAGAGCAAAGACTTGTGGTCTTTATCAGCCCTAGAAAAAGGTGTGCATGGGGAAACAATCAAAATAAGACACGGACTAAAAAAATGGCATGTAGCAAACCAGTAAAAAATATGTGCTAATGTGTTGGTAAGGAAATTATGTCTATAAATGTGATAATAACACTAGGCAAACATAACTCATTAAATACAGTATAAGTCAATAATAAAGCTCTACAAAGCATTGTAATACTATGCAAGCAGGAATGACAAAATAATTGGAGTTTTCTGACTTATTTTTTTGGTGACATTGTTATATCTTATTTCACTTTAAAGCAATAAAGTCAGCGTTGGGGGTTTTACAGTATTATTTTATTTTAGCAGCCTTACTTTGTTTACTCATTTCCCTGGGCATGTATTTCTCATTCCAGTAGCGACTCTCATGTCTATGTGAGCTGAAAGCCTCAGGGTCAAGGTTTTGGTTTTTCCTTACATCACAGGGAAGAAGAGAAAGCAACCAGTTGGCAAAGGAGGAACCCATTCCCCACGTGCTTCGTTTTAAATGTCAAAAATATTAATGAACTGATAAACAAATGTCATCTTGTGATTTTACTTGAGCTAGCTGTGTTTAGGCAGTTTTCTGACAGTGTACTCTTTAAGGGATCAGTCTGAAGATTTCACTCTGTAGTGCTTTGAGAGTGTTTATTGATTTTTCTGCTCTCCTCTCAGTGTTTGGAGAGTTTATCCTGATGCTCATTTTTTCCTTTCCAATGAGCTAGTCAAGAAAGTGATGTACTGGCTCTGTCCCTAGCTGTGTTAAATGTATGGGGTAAACAGTTTTTAAAATAGAAGGAAACATTTTAATTTTCTTTCCTGCAGGTTTGAGTATAGCAATTAGTCACTTTGTAACAATATGTACCATACTTCCAGACAAAAATGACTGTCAAGGTAACAATATCCCCTGCAGAGTACATCTTGAGCTTCATCTTCCTACAAATACTGGAAGAAAAATTCCTATTCACTTTAGTGAACTCTTTGTATTTATGAAGCTGATCTCCTAAGTTCACTCCATACCAGCCTGAGCTTTTTCCATTATAGTTTTTGAAGATTACTGACTTGATTCATACTATTGGGAGGAGTCTGTGTGTATTACAATATATCATTTGTAAGGAAAAACAAACTTTAATCTATAGCCTCCTTAAGAAAATAAGAACAATTCCTCGTGTTCCTGCCTGCTGTATTCTAGCCTGATGGTTATTATCCCGTGTATCTACTATCTATTGTTAGTGAATATGGCAATCTTCCCTGTTTCCTGCATTAAACTATTTAATAATTTTTCTATGCCTGGTTAAAAAACTACCGTATTTGATTAGGTTAAGAGGTGCAAAAATAGGTACAACCAAGTGACTTTTAAGGCTTGGATTTACAAAAGCATGTAGGAGTACATGTCCCTATGGCTGTTAAAGCCTTGATGAGTTTTAGGCTTGTATATGTTTGTGAATACAAGCCTATATTACATGCTCCCAGATGCTTGGATTACAGGAAGCTGTAGAATTTCTAAGTGTAGCTTATTACCACCAGTGTTGAACTGGTAGCAGTTGAGGGACAAAAGGAGCAGCACTGGAGCTGCAAACATTTGCCAATTCCTAGGTGTGTGTTTTAGCAGGGGAACCACATTTGGTTCCTACATGCAGGAACATTTCATTGTCCTGAGGCAAGGTAGTTTTTCTGTAGGTAACTTCTTATGTGTTATACTGTTCAAAGAGTTCTTAAATATAAAATCTAGTGGGTTAGAAACTAATCTCAACACTTCCTCCATCCTGAAGATCTGTAGCAGTTAAAAGCATATTCTAGGAGAATCAGGCTCCCAGAGACAGAAATAAATACACACGAGTGATACAATCGGGTAGTAACTGGAGCCTTTGAGAATGGGGTTTGTTGACTCTATTTCTTGGGTTTCCTCTGTGTGATTAGATCAGCTCTAAACTGAGAGCCTGTGTAGCCATATCCTGTGTTTCCATTTATAATGTCAGATAACACCTTCCATCTCAGGATGTCTGTCCCTGCACGTATATTTTTAGTATTCTCTGAGGCAGAAAAGGGTTATAATCCCCATTTTATACCAAATGAAATATGGAAATGTAGACAGGCAGAGATGAAGCATTTTGCCTAAGGTTATAAGGAAAAAAAATCTTCCCGTTCAGGAATATAATGCAGATATTCTCTTTTTCTTATACTTTAACTACAGAACTATCGTTCCTTCTCACTTGGAATGCTCTCAGTGTTTTTAAATGCTGCAATTATCCTTTGACTGCTTTCTATTTAAAGACAGGGATAAATACTCAGCACTTCTCTCAAAGGCAGAACAGCAGCATATATTTGTTAACATATTGTTCAGATTTCTCAAACATCCTGAAGAAAAAAGTCATTATTATCTTTCTAGGCCCAATATGGAGTTAAAAGTCAGAAAATCCTCTTATTCTCAATATAAGAAAAACCACTATATTCCAGATAATTTAGAAAGGACTGTTTTTCTCATAAAAATTGGAATTCATTAGATTAAGGTTACAGTTATCACTGTTGCTTTATGAGGGAGAGTGTATAATAACAGTGGCATAATCTTTGTGTAAAATTCTTCTAATAATCTTGTTTAGTAATGTCTTTTTTCCAAAATGAGCTGCTGCCAATCTGGAAATTTTCCTTCTATTGTTTCTGATTTCTTAGAGAATTGCATGGTGAGCATTATTGTCCTGCTTTATAGGGACACTATGAGACAACTAAATATGTGATCAAATAAGCAAACAAAGCAGAGTCCAGTCCAGGAAACTCTGCAGGTTCATTTCATTTCCCAGTCACTTCCTCTGCTGGACAGAAACACAACACAAACCAGACAGAGTTGTTTATCAAACCTTTAAGAAGGAAAACATCACACTGAGTCATTCCAACACAGTCTGCCTCACTGAATAGAGAAAGAATTTCAGCAACAAACCTTATACAAGCTAATATCTGAAAAATCAGTGTTAGATGAAAATCGTAAGATTTCCTCAATTGTCTAATATAATGTCAGGCATCTAAATTCAGTTATGGGCACCTTAGTATTATTGCCTAGTTGTACTTTTCTAGTTATATTTACCTAGTTATATTTGCCTAAGGGAAAAGCAGTCATGTTTATTGTGTGAGGACTTCGCAATTTTTCCTGTTTACTTGGAGGTGCAGCATTGCTCACAGGTGGGCCCCACATGTTGCCTACCTCTGCATGGAAAGAGGGGCATAAGGAGGAGGCTACTGGATGCCCAAGGCTTGTTAAAATATGGAGCTGGGAAACTTGGAGGCTTACGCTTGTCAGAAGTGACTCTGGGTGTTGTATGTCAATGTAGTTCTAATTCCAGATGACAGACTCCACATATCTTCATGCAAAATTAATGTAATAAGGCAACTATCTATGTTAATAGGTACCGGCTCAGCTAATAAATTTTGTGCAGCTGGTAAGCATAAGTTTTCTGCCATTTTAATCCCCTATTCCATTTTAAGGATAAATTACTTATTGTTTGGAAATTGGAAGAGTTGTCTCAAGAACGTTAACATAGTTTAAAACTACAACTCTCATCTGAAGATGATAGAGCAAATAATCAGCAAACTCTGGATTTCCGATAAAACCAAGTTGGTCTTCTACAATGTAATTTAATTTAAAAAATTAGGTCATTGGCTGCGTGATAAGAACAAGTTATAGACTGCTGGAAGAGATCTCCCCTGGTGAGTTCTCCAGGTTATATTTCTATCCATGTTAGCTTCAGAAGATGCAGCTGAAAAACTGCAACCTGAGAACACAAGAGTACCACAGCAGAAATGAGACAAGTAAAATACAAATGCTGAGACATGACATTTAATAAAACAAGCACCAGAGTGTGAATCTAATATTCTGCTAAGATGAAGAGCAGAACAACAGTAGAACAAGTCAGAGCTCAAGTTTGATCTCAGAGAGTCCTTTTCTCTGCTTGACATGGCATCCTATCGGTAAGCTGTGCTATAAACCTGCTACTGCTGCTCGTCAGCATGAAATAGTAAAGTTGGTAGTGTTGCTATTAGATTTGTAATAAGCAGAATGGCATACGAGCATCCAAGCAGGTTTATGTGGTGTATCCAACTGAAGTCATCAGTCCGGAGGCGGTTCTTTTGGCTCTTCAGAAGACTCAGACGCAAAAGATCAGAGTGCTTGGTGAAAAAGAGGGTTTGCAATCCATGGCCATGTCCGAAGCCGGCGGCAGGTGTCGCTGCAGAAGGACAGAAAACGCAGTCGCTGTTCCAAAGCCGCGCTCGCTCCGGCTCGCCGTGAGTGCCCTGCCGGGCCCCGCCGCGACAGCCTGGACACGGGCTCGGTGGCTCTGCCCTGCGGCGGCCGTCATCAGCTATCTTATCAGCTAACTGCAGCGATAACTGCATGTCAGCAGAAACGAAGAGAAGAGCACGTACCCCCCAGTTAATGAAAGGCCTCTATGGCATTTTTATTTGAATGTAGACTTCAGCTCTCTGTTGGGAGAAGAGGGCTGTTCAGTTCTGCCTTGCTGTCCCAAGATGCATTTACTGTTCAACAGATATTCCTGCTTTCTGCCCGCTGTCTGAGACTAGTGTTGTTTGTGCACGCTCTGGAGACAGCCCAGACTTGGCCAGAAACCAAAGTAACTTTCTTTTGCACAGCCCAGGGCATGGGCTCTTCCCAAGGCTTTTCCTCTTCTGCTCAGGCAAACACCACAGCAGCAGTTCAGTTCTGCAAGTTCACACTTAATCATTTCAGCTGTTAAAAAAAAAGTGTGGTGCAGCAGACAGATGCCTTTCTTTCCTTTCTACAGTTGTTCATCTAAGGGAGGAATACATGTCATCTCCTCATGACTGGCCCAGAAGCTAAGTCCTGTTCTTTTCTCACAGCCAGTGAAGCTAGCCAGACAGAGCAGACTCAGGTCCAGGGAAGGTTCAGTGAGACTGCTCCAAACATTAGAAACTAGTATATTAGAAGATGGGAAGATCTTCCACCTGTACTGCATGCTCAGGGTTCTGCAATGCCCAGTCCCACCGGCCAAATCACTACCTTTAAGGCAAAAGACAGATTGTTGCAATGCAACACCACCTGGGGATAAGGGATACATGACCATAATAAAGCAGGTCATTATACAAAGTGTACTACCCTCACTGCCTCTGTAAATGAGCACAAAGATCACATGAGGTACAGCTCCTAAGGTTCAAAACAGCTAGGATCTAGTTTTTGTACTGTTAGTGCCCCTCCACACTATAATCTCCCAGAGAAACAGGAGGTGATGGTATCCCTCTTCACATTTTCTCTTTCAAAACTTCCCCAGCCTTCTGAGCAAAATCTCCAACTTATGAAATATCAGATTGAATGCTTCATAAATTTATACTACAATAGTAAGCTTTCTTGCACCAGAGGAGTGTGGTTTGAGCTGTTCTGTCTCTGTGACTCTCAGTCTTGGGGCACTAGCTTCCCAGATTTCTGAGGGTTTGCCTTGACAGACTGCTGTTGGACCACACGTGCTCTGCATGCCCTTGTGTTCTTCTCCCTGAAGGCATTAAATATGGAGCAGCCCATCTGCTATTCCGTTCTTTTGCCATGTATGCTCCAGAATAACAGGACTCTAGCGTGGGGGAGGAGAACAGGTTGTGAAAAGAGAACAAACACAAAAATAAATTTTGTAGAATTAAAATTTGTTCAGAATATGAAAAATTGTCAGGGCTGTTTCAGCAGGTATGTGAGATTTCAGCTTGTGATACCAGTGCTGGTCAGGAGAAACAATAACATTCAGAATTTAAGTAGCAAGAGGATCTTCAACTTCAGACACTGAAAAAGGGATTGCAGAAGTCAGATCTTAGAAAACGCAGAACTGTACACCTATATCTCTTTTCTTAGATTCCTGATAAAATGACTTGCTGCTTAGACTGGGTTGATCCCTTGAGCCCATCAGCATATCATGTCCTAGTCCTTCGGGGAGCTGCAGAGGAGCTACAGATAATGGATTTTATTTTTTTTCTCCTAGATGAACAAATTCCACAAGTGCATGAGGCAACATGACGCTGTCAAGGGTGCCAGAGGAACTAAGTCAAATCAAAAAGGCACAATGTCACCCTCAGGAGAACAAGAGGAGATATGCAGGACACCTGCTTTCACTGCTGTGGTGCACAAGAGCCTGGAGTCGAGGCAATGACCTTCGGGACACGCTGCAAAATTCAGCTGCTTACCCAGCTCCTCTCTGCAGGTGTGAGGAAGGGTCGTATGATTTACTGCACATGTTTTGTTGAAGTGGATGTTTTTTTGGTGTGTGTGGTTCATTCACAGGATGAAATGGATCTGTGAAAACTCAAAGTGCATCATTGCTTTCAGATGATAAGTTCCATCTTGTCATTTATAGCAATTTTTTTTTCCCTAAAGATAAAAACCAGAAATGCATTTTATAACTTTTGGGCTATTATTCAAAAATTTCTTTCTGTCTCATATGTTTTTGTACATACTCTTTAGAAACATGAATAAACTTGTGGGAAAATCTTGATAATGTATTGGAATGTAATTTGTAAGATCATAATTAAAATAATATATTTCCATTTTCACTAATAATAGAAGTGACTTTAAATAAAAAATAGAGAATTCAGTTGTCTGCTATGACTTACACTAATCCATAAGTACTCAAAAGTGGCCGTAAATTGCAGAAAAATCATAAAGCTTAATGAAAATAAAGAAAATACAAGTAATGTAACATAAAAATGCATTATTTATTATACACTATATTTTTCCTATTTTGAAAGCATATCGTCCAGTCATGAAGCAAGTACATAGCTTAGATGATTAGTTACATATACCAGAGAATGCATATCAAGATATAGAGTAAAAGAATATTCATATACTGAACACTGTTACGTAGAGAAAACAAAACACAAATATTAAACAATGTCTGATATTACAGCAAGCTGATCAGGAGCTTCCAGAGCTCATTACAGGAATGCACTAAACATCAGATAGCTTTGTTTACTCTACAATACAGAAAACTGACATTAATTTTGGATAGATATTTTTCACCATTATTCACTCAACCAGATCATGCATTTTTGAAGGCACACCAGATTTAACTTGAACATTTCAAACAGAATTAAATGTAGATATAACTTAAAGAGTCCTTAAAACATCTTACGTCAGTGTAACTGAGATCAATTTTAGGTACAGCTGTCAACTAAATAAAGGAAACAAAATTATTGACAGAGTTTACTTTGTACTTCAGGTTCATTTTCTGTTGATTTTGTTATCATCTGTGCATGATTGCTGCTTCTCTTTTTCAGAATAGGACTGTTCTGTTCCAACATCTTTTGTGCTCTAAGATGCCAGTGTAGAGCTTCAGTATTTGTTCCAGTAAACAGATTCCTCCAGCTCAATAACACTTTTCTCTTGGTTTGTTTGATGAGGCCGAGGTCAGGAAACAAAAGGATTTTGTTCTTCGGATACTGGATATTGCATTGCTAGAGTTGCTTTCAGCAGTCTATCGTGTTCTCCTATTTCAAACTTAGATGAAATAAAAACACTCCCACTGTTGTTCACAGTCACATTCTCCTCATTGGTATTCTACAGCACTTTTCGCCATAAAATATGTTTTTACCCAATATCACTTTCCAGAAGTTCAATTCCAGTTTAATAATATGTGAAATAGGATCTATCTGGCCTTGGCCTCTACCAGAGGGGGAACAAAGGTTCTGCACAACTCCAGACCTCATTTGGTTTTCAGTTGCTTCCTGCCTTTTGTCTAGTGACACACATTTCACAAAGGAGTACAGACACCTCAGACACCTTCTCTACCTGCAGCCCATGAAATTTTAAAGGCATTTTTAGGCCCTTAACTTCCCCTTATCATGGAAATACAAGCCCTCAGGAAAAAAGTGGAACAGACATATAGGTGGAGAAACTATTTAGCTATCTTACTGTAATCTGCCCACATCTAATGGTATCTGAACTCAGAGCTCCACAGTATGGGCACATGCTTCTGGTGCAGCCCAGACCACACCATGGAGAGGCCCCAGTAAGTACATGTTATCTAACTCTGTGATGCCTGGTTTGCCAAGAACTTTTTCTAAAAGTATGTGTCTGGAAGCAATTATTTTAATACCCTCAGTCTTCACCAAAAAACTGCCTGTTAGGATAGATAGGACCACACTTTGACCACAGTGATGCACAAAATTAAATCTATAATAATTTTAAACAAAGTTTTAATGATATTTCCTATACTTAAAAGACATAGCTTAACGCTAACTGAAAAAACCACAAAAACACAGTCAAAGGCAACTCCACCAAAGCATTTGTACTTTAATTTTTTAAACACTTGACAATAAAGAACCATCACAATTTAATACGTAGTTTCTGTTCACAAATACCATCTTCCTTTCCCGTTATAGTTTGACAGTGGATTACTTGTCTGCTGCTGATAAGTAATCATTTACTATATTCTCATATCAGCTGACAGCAAGCAAACCCTTCCTTAAAATTCCTGACAGGAATTCTGTCCAAAGAAGCCTCTGTAGCGATGATGTCAGGTGTAGCTCTGTGCTAAGAAAACTGTGCAGAGTAGGCATTGCATGCACTGGGAAACAGCTACATGCACACCAGCAGAGTTCTCAGAGGGGTGTGGCTGCTCTGTCTCTGGACAGCACAGGAATTATCCCAAGGAGCTTCAGCAGCAACACTCCCCCTTCCCACAGGCTGAGCACTGCTCACATCCCAAACTGTCGACAGAGCTGAGGACTCTGGACAGCAAACTTCCTTTACATTCAACAGGCCTGCTATGTATGTGGACAATCTGCTGTATGTCACCGCTGCAATGTTCTGTTGTTCATGATGTGATTGTGACAAAACAAATTTAAATGGATAGTTACAATTATCCATTACCATTTATTTTCAGAAATTTTAGCAAATACATGTTTTTGCTTAAGCTTTTCATGACACAACAGATTAATAATCTTATATTCCCCTGCAGGCAAAGACTTTCTGGCTGAAAAACATCTCTGGCTTCCAATTGGAGAAGCAGGCAGAAAAGAAAGGAACATTTTAATTCCCTTTTGAAAAATACTGTGTCCTTGTGTTAGTCTTGAGATCTGCAAGGTACTTGGGGAATATGCCTTTTAGACATTCATCAGCTTCTCTATCACTATTAAGGAGGGTCTCTCTCTCCTTAATCTCCACAATTGATGTTGTTAATCTTTTACATACATCAGTATATAAAGTGTGGATTAATTAATAATTTAATTTCTTGGAAATCAAAAAGCACAACAACAGCCTTTTATCTTTATCAGACCTTTCTTTTGACATGCATGCTGACCCATAGCATAAATATCTCAGCATTCCACATCACTAGAAATGTACTTGTTCTCATGTGAGTTTTCAGACTGTTGTGCTGAATAACATAGGTGAAATGTAATGTTAAGGTCTGAAATTTTCACATTCTGAACAGCTATTGTGTGCTTGCAGGAGAAAAGACAAAAAACCTGACCAGTAAAAATAACATTGCAGGTAAAAGTTCAGGAAGGAATTATTTCTTCAGATTCTCTCTGTAAAAATAGGAATACATTTTTCTGGATATGTATTACTCTATTATTTTAGCGATTTGTATATACTTGTTATGTTTCACTAATAGGAGAAGTAGGCAAGAATATAGACAAATTAAAAGACTTTTAATTAGAGGTCATGGACAGATCAATTTTGGTGACTCAGACACAAGATGAGCAAGTTTATTTACTGCTAGGAAGAGCTTCTCATCTGATTCACATAGTCAAAACCCATCTTTATATATATAAAGTCCTTGGCCATTTTCCTGGCAATGTACAACTGCTGCCACAAAGGCTCTATCTACACACCACACAAGTTGATTTTAACATTTTATGGCATTGGGTCTCTACCTCATGTTGTTTCACAGTCTAATTTAATCCTTAATCAACTCCATGTGCTTCAGCATAGTTTTTATCCCTTATGCAAAGGATGGATATGGGACATTTTGCTTGATTAAAATTCTGTTGTGACCTAGTCCTCCTGAAAGGAATACCTCTTAAGATAGACAAGTGTCCTGGAGTCTCCACTTACATTCCTGTCTTTACAGATGTTTGTCTTCTGCAAATTGGCTCTTGCTGCTCACTGACAGCCCTGATTAGGGGCTGGTAGAACAACACCACAGTTGCTCCAATGACAGTGAAAATGCTTGCAAAACTGATTGTTAATTATATGCTTGCATTTGCTGGGAAATCTTTAGAAAATAACCTTGGAGCAAGACATCCAGCATTGTGAAAACAATAACACACAATGTCAACCACATATAAATGTATTTCTGGGATTCCTACAAAATGCTTAGCTGGCAAACTACAGTCATGCTTTTGTCTTTTCAGAGCTAAGACAAGACTGGGGGAAGTACCATTAGGTTTTAATTGAAAATTAAAAATATTTGAGTAAATCAAGGCATTGCTATGGATAAGCTTTAACTGTCATGAAATATTGCATAGGTATTTTTTTTCCATCATGATGAAGGCTGACGGTAGTAATGGGGTAGGCTATAAGACAAAAAGATTTAGAAGTCCCATCCCAATAAATCTATCTCTGACAGATATGAACAGACAACCACTAACTTAAAGAATTAATAAAGCATGCTGTATAAATGCATATGTATTTATAACATGCCTGGTTGCATCTGCAAACTGAATAAAGTCAAATAATGATTCAAACTGCCAACAGAAGAACCTTTGCTTAAGTCTCATTTTGAAACACGTCTGAAAACAGTCAGTACCAGTTAGGATTTCTTAACTGCCAGGGGTGACAGGTATCTATTATTGATGGAAAAGATGAGCTGTGGCAGAGCCATCTCTTAATATGGAAACACTGATCCACATTCTATTCATTTAGAATAAGAATTGCTCATAAAAAATGAAAATGTCCTGCTTCAGCTTCTACAAGTCTGAACCCAATAGAAAGATATTGCATTAAATTAATTTTGAACACCTTCCCATGACTATTATTATACGACTTTGAAAGAACATATATCTATCCTATATAATAATATCCTATATTTGGAAGACAACATATTAAATCCTCTTCTGAACTATGTATTCCTTCCCATCTTGGCCACATGAACACACACACCCACACTACTCTAGGGCAGTTACATTAATCAGAAATATTCACCTCAGTCTAAAAACACTCACAACAAGCCTATCAGTGGGAATAACTGTATTTTATTATTAGAACCTAGAGGAAAATATAATGTATCTTACACAGTTCTTCTAACCTACCAGTGTTTAGTTTTCTGTCTTAAAACATAAACTAACAATAATTCTTAAATTTGCAATATTTTAGTATTGTAATTCATCAAGGTTAACATCAGTACAATTCCACTTTCTGAATGACCTTATTTAACGTCACTGTAAATGTGGTGAAAGAAGTTGTCAACTCAGCATAGATTACTTGTAAAACAAGGTGGAAATTCCTCAAAGGACCAGATTGTTCTTTTCCACTAAAGGAAAAATTCTGTCATGGGAGTCAGTACCTGCAGGACTTTCCCCAGGTTAAATATTTTATACCTTTTTCTGAAGGAATAGCAGTACTGCAGGTTCTAGCGCTCAGCTTCCACAGGAGTCTGTGGAACCCCAGCAAGATTTGCTAAGATCTGTATGTCTTCTTGTTGCTCGTCTACTCCTACCTAGAAACACAGTTAAAAGTACCAGCTGTCCACTGCAGATATCTGCATAACTGCATATCTTTAAAAACTTCTCAGTGTGGAAAAGATATCAAAGGGAAAAAAATACATCATATGGCAATTTTATAGACCACTGTCCACTCTGTACCAGGAACAAGGTAAAACACATTCTGTTTTTCCTCCAAAACTATATTCTAATGATAAAAGTTTAGCCAAATACAGATTAATTTGAGGAGATAATTCAGACTTTGAAAAACTACAGTTAATCACTTGTACAAATCTTGTCCAGTTAGCCCATCGTAGTATCCTGAGATTCAGTTCTTTATCTAGGATCTAATTGTCAATATATGAGTAGCAAAGGATCCATGTTTCAAAAAAGAAAATCCACATATTCATTATACAGGATTGTTTGATTGTCTTACAATTCCATATCAGCAAACTGAATGCACATCACTGAAGTTATTGAACTGAAATGAAGGTGACCACAAGTGTTGTTATGGTAACTCTTGCACCTAAAAGTGCAAACAAAGAGGAGAAAACTCCTTCTGGCCCTGTTGCCATAGAAAGTCAACATTTCTTGCACAGGGCTTCTGATCCTGAAAAGTGCTATTTGAGTGTTCAAATTATGTTAATCAGATTTATTCATGTACTAAACAGAGAAAAGGTGTAACAGGGGAAAAGAGAACCATAGCATGTGAATATAAAATAATTAGCAAGATTAGTGGTGGCTATCATTAGTAGCAGGTGTTAAGTGGTTTCAAGCAGAGCTATGTCTTGAACATTTAATTTAATTCCTCCTCTACATTATATTTATGATTTCCTATTCACCTTCACTCAGAGGCATTGCAAAAGTCAGTTGTGATGCTTCTGTGACATGAGATGCATAGACCAGGTATGCTATTACAACTCCAGCATGATTTCTGTTCAATTTAAATCAATATTGCAATCACTTGCACTTAAAGAACATGTAGATATGGCACTTAGGTACACAGTTTAGTCATGAACTTGGCAGTTCTGAGTTAACAGTCTTTTCCAACCTAGAAGATTCTATGATTCTATGACTTGATTACCGCTAGTAGCATTCCAGAGTAGCACAGTCCTACCTCTAAGAGTTACAAGGATTTACAGGAATTTTCTTGGATTGTGTTACTGTTTAAGATGATCAAGATCGAAGGAATTTCTCTGTGCAAGGAAATAAAAGTTGCCCTGGGATGTCATGAAGGTGCACTATCTCACAGCATAAGTAGAATGCCTTAAATCAAGTGGTTTAAACCAACTTTATGTATGAGACATACAGATATTTAGATCTTAAACCTGAATGATTGTATGCAGCTCAATACACAACATATATCTATCTGTATGATACACAAGTAAACAAAATTTATAACAGCAAAAAGGCTAAAGTGGCAAATATCAGCTAAAACACCGGACTGACATTTAGCATAATTTAAAATGCAAGATGATAAAAAATTTCCTTGAAGGACAGTTAAAGCAGAGCAAATATTTGAAATTCTGTCCTATACAGTAGTCTCCTTTAGAGGCTTAAATGGATATTCATATAAATTAGAAGTAAAAATAAGTACTTAGTTAAAATGCACAGTCAAATTGTCAGTTGTCATTGCATCATTATATAAAATTAATTAGTAGGCTCCATTAAGTTTCACCATTTTGGCATAGCTTGCATAATTCCTAGATTTTTTAAACTGACACAGATGTCTATAGAATACTATTCATGCTAGGCAGCAGTGTATGAGCTATAGTGGACAGAATAAAAAACTTGCACGATTTTATTAAACTTTTGCATAAAATATTATTTTTGTATTAAAGTATTATTTTTGTTGCCTTTGCCATTGTGTTGTCTTTTCAATGAGCATGACAGGTTCTAAAAATATATCCTAGAATAGAAAATTTTCTCATGGATGAGGAATTCAATCTTCTTATCTTACTAAAAACAATATTCCAAATAACCATGTTTATTTGTCCTTAAAAACCCCACCATTCTCTCAAATGTCAGCATGTATTTGATAGTACAGGACAGATCTGACTTTATTGAATAATTGTATTTGATATTAGATACAAAACTAGTTGACATTACATAGCAATAGATGTGATTATTTCTTACTCCATTACATAGAACATACTATATATTTTCAAATATAATACTTTTCAAATATTAGGAAAATAACCTTATCCTTCTAAAATATGGTTGGTTTCAGCCTTTATAATGGCCCAGATTACACATTCCTATAGCAACAATATAAATGTTCTCTATTAAAAAAAAATCACGGTTAATATAGAAGATAAAATCAAGATGCCTTAGTCTAAGACTCTTTGGAAATTCCCTGTTATGCACATTATGGAGCTTCTATCACATGAAACTGATTTTAAATACAATCTCCAGTGATCTAAATATCTATTGACTTCTTGAGTAAGTAGAAAAATCAGTGCCAGAGTGTGAAGTTACTTTGAAAATGGCTTTAACCTATACTTACCCTGGAGGTTTATGCCCGTTTGGGATTCACCTTCTTCTGAAGTAATGCCAGGAATGCAAATATGATAGACTTGGTCTTCTAATATCAGCCAGGCACACAACCCAGGGAATAACAGATTTTCCATATTCCATAAATACATGTCTTCCATAACTGAAGACAGGGAGCTCCATGTTCCTAGTGTTAACTGAAGACAGTATTTTCTCCTGTATCAAAATCCATTAGACTTGATTGTGAGAGCAAGGATACATTTATGTAAAGGTGCAGGAGGAAAAATAAAAGAATATTATGAGAGGTTTAAAAGTAGTATTTTTCACTCTCAATAATTATGGCATCAATAACATTGATATCAACATCAATATCGTCAAATACATTGTGATCAAAGAGTGTTGGCCTAAAAAGCTCTGATCAAGGTTACATTTGTTGCAGAGAGGATGCTGAGACAGGGTCACCTGCACAAAGTGTTGTCAGGGGCAATTTCTCACAGCTGGTGCCTTACAGTACTTCTCATGTTGAGTATTACTTTTTGGGAAGAGGAGAGAAGAGGAAAAAAGAGGCAAAAAATAATCCAACTGAGAAGAGGCGGGATGGCAGATCCTCCGATGAGCACCCTTCCCTGAGCAGCTGCCCCTTGGGTACTGCTGCCATCCCGCTTTCCCTGCGGGGATGCCTTGGGTGGCCTCGGGACCTGCCCCAGCCCTGTCACATTGTTTTTTTCTGTGGGCAATGTCAGCGCTGATTAGGGCGTGCAGGGAGTGCTCTGTGCTGACTGCTCTGTGCACTCCTTCGTGGGTCTCCTCGGGTCAGCCACACACCACAGCTGAGGCGGGAGACAGGACAGGGAAGGGTCAGTCTCGGCCTCTGCTGGTCACTCCTCAGTAGAACCACCACCACCATCACAGCATCGTGTCTGCTGGGGTGAGCCTGTGGGAATAACAGAGTGAGAACAACCATGTGGAGCCAGCAAGGGAAAAGGACTGAGGCTGTGGGACAGCCTGGGGGCAGGAACACCCAGCTGGGAGGAAAGGCAGGGTCCAGAAGGGCCAACAGAGGACCCTTGGCAATAGAGAGGGGAAGGTACCCGAGGTGCTGTGCAACACTGGGAAACACAGATTATAAAAAATAACAGTCTATCTACACATTGCTGCACATTCTAAAGCTTTTTTTACATCCACCTTACATGATATAACATATATAAACTAAACTGCATAAAACACCTGGGTGATCTTTAACTGCACAGGATTCGTACATTCCATCACAGTCATCTTTCCATACCCCTCCCAACCTAAGTCAGAGGCATACCTTCTTTCTATACCTTCTGTGCTAACACCAGCATACAATATGTTCCGTTTTTTCTAGACTGAGCAAATTTAGCACCTTTCCTCAGAGGCACCAAGTCCATTTAACACCACTCTGTCTCTTCTTTTGTGACATGTCAGTGCTCCTTAATAAAATGGCAGAATTCAAAATGGCAGAATTCAATTTCTGGTTCAATTTGCAAATGTGTAAAGAGCTAACAGCTAGTTCAAATTTATTTCTGTATCTCATAAAAGTGTCTTAAATTAATGTACTTCAGAAAAATAAAAAATAATCATAAGACAATTCAAGATAGATTATTTAGGTGTAAAACAATAGCCTAAGATTTGGCATGTCACAGTTTGTTTATATTCTGCCTCAAAGACTTCCTCTGTAACCTGTAATAATTCATGTGGAGACAAAATCCCAAAGGAGTTCAGTGCCTGACTCCCATGGGATCTGGTCTGAATCATACTGTTTATATCTGTATTATCCTGTAGGACAGAGGGTGAGATAACAGCCAGAATATTTCCTGACAGAGTTTTGTTCCTTATCTGCTTCACTCATTAGCTGGTCTGTGACCACCTTGTGTTGCTCTAAGTTTTCTTGCTTGCAAATGTTTGGACTTTGCAGTCCTGCTTTCTCACGAACCTCAACAAAATACAATGTATATTTTTAGATAGTTTACATATTTCTAGATAATTTACATATTTGTTCTCTGAGAGGAGAATTGTGATTGATGGTGATGTTCACCATCCAGGGGAAAGAGGTGGCGACCCTTGTAGCCAATCTCTTAACCTTTGTACAAATGTATAAATATTGGAGTCAGAATTTGAATAAAGTAGTAGAAGTTTCCTTGACTTCTGCTGTGCCTGCCTTGTCCTTTGTGTGTCCGAAACAGCGACAACCTTGCTCAAAGGATGGGGCTGAATTGGATCCAGAGACCTACAGACCCCAGCTGTATGTGCCACATGTGGTGTAGGGGCACTGCAACTTCCACACCAATCACACACTCCTTGTCCATTCTCCATCAGCCACAGAGCACACACTGAGAAGGGCTGTTGCTGAATATTGTTGTGGACTCAGTCAGGATGCAGAGGTATCAGCATACCCAGCTGCACTTGGAGTTATGTAGCTCTTGGGGTTCCCCCAGCTGGTGTCTACAGTGGAAATATCTGCATATAGAGTGGTGTCTACAGGGAAACACATCCATCTGGTCATCTGAACTCCCTGAGCTCCCTGCCTGCGGTGGTCAGATCTTCATTGATTATAGCAGGAGCTCACTTTGTTCAGGTGAAAATTCTTACAGTTCAGACACTGAAACATAAGTCAAATTGCACTCCTAGATTTCATGCCATGGTGTACACTTGCATTTGGAAAATCTGAACTAAAATCAAGACATAAAACAACACACAAAATGCACCACAGATGTGTGTTCTCAGTTCCCCTTGGCAGTTGAGGAGAAAAGTACTTCTCCTTCACAATGCTGTTTTATGACAAGAAGGACAAAATATATTACAAGCAATGGTACAAAAAAAAGTGTACTATTAAACTTCCCCTTTATAGATAGAAGGGACAAATATTTTAGGAAGGCATTGAAATTGCTAGTATATTTTCTTTGTCCTTGCACATTATGTAAAAGTTTAATGCAGATTTGGATGAAAACTATTGGTTACCATTTATCAATTTTTCCAGTAGAAGTCTATTCTTAGACAGCTACAGTAGAGCCTAATGTTACAGAGTCACAGAATGGGTCAGGTTGGAAGGGACCACAGTGGGTCATCTGGTCCAAACATCCCTGCTCAAGCAGGGTCATCCCAGAGCACCGGGCACAGGATAGTGCCAGGCAATTCTTGAATATTTCCAGTGAGGGAGACTCCACAACCTCTCTGGGCAATCTGTTCCAGTGCATGGCCACTGCACAGTAAGGAAATTCTTCCTCATGTTCAGGGCTTCCTGTGCCTCAGTTCCTGCCCATTGCCTCTCATCCCATTGCTTGGTAGAAGAGCCTGGTCCATCCTCTTGGCACCTTCCCTTCAGATACTGACAGGGATTGACAGAGTCAGCTCTTCTCAAAGCTGAACAATTCTGATGCTCTTGTTGACACTACTAGGAGAGAAAAAGCTAGCAGTCTAGCCAATTTCAATGCATTCTGGATGGTATTTTTAGTATGATATCATGTGTTAATGCTGGTTGAACCTTTAATTACATCCTTTAGCCCATGTGCTTGTAACAAGATACTGAAGAGAAACCGCTTTTTTGTCTTTTGCTTTCTTGCCTAACACCCACTGGAAAACACCAAGGTTCAGCATCTAATGTTTTAGGATTTAATGTTTCAAGGTCTTACCCTGTTAGAAATTTAGTGCTGTTTCACTCCTGAAACTGTTCCACTTGTAAATCCAAAATACAAGAGTATGATACAAGTTTTTTGCTCAAGACAATGCTTATTAAAAGACTGAAAATCTTGTTCATTTAGAGGAAACAGTAAGCAAAATACACCTATTCTGAGCTCTATATCATTTGAGGAGGTGGTTAAAAAATCATATATTCTATTACACAGAAATATTTATCTTACTTCCCTGGGTCTTTCTCATGATGGCTATCAATTTCAGAAAACAGTCTTTAAGGGAACTTCCAGACTTAATATTCAGATTCCCTGAGACTTCTAGTATCAACCAAAGGAAAAAAGCCTATGGCCTATAGTATTCAAAGGCCCTTTTATCCCAGTCCTTTATACTCTGAATAATTTTGAAGATGAATTGTAAGGGACCTCATCACCATATCAAACATGTCTATCAGAGATTCTTCAGAATTTCACTAATGCAATATTGACCAAGAGATATCATTTGGGTGAGGAAAAATGTCTGGATTTTTTTTTTATCACTGTATCTTTTGCAGTTTTGCCCATGTCTCTACTTAGGGTCCTCTCTGCCCTTCTGTAAGCTTTAGACAAATTCCCCAATTTTCCTTCAATAAATTCAAAGGTTTTAGGGGTCCCTTTGATCTTGCCAGCACCTGGCTGAGCATAAAAGAGTGAATGCTTTGGATTCTAATTTGCATGTCAGCTATTCTGGCTTGACATATCAGGTAGTATCAAGCTCAGTCTGCCTTTGAAGCAACACTTTGATTTTCTTTCATAGTTTAACTAGATATGAACTGACAAATTAAACTTAGGCACAGAAAGGCAATGGCTAGGATATAAATATATTAGACCTCCTCTGCTTTGTGGAGTGTCTGGTTGATTTGCTGTAAAAATTCCTTCAAGTGGGGCCCTACTTGAATTAGTGTGCAGAGGTGTGTCTGGTTTCTTTTTGTGTTATGTTGGAACTTTGCAGGAAATAGCAGATCCTGGTCCTGCTTGTTCAGGCAATCATTTACAGAATTACTCCTTCTGAACTGTCTGGAAGGGAACAGATAAAAAAAAGGAGAGATTCTGGCTCTCACAAGGAGTAGGTTAATTACAACTCTGACCTCTCCTTAGTACCTGTAGCCTTCACTGGCTACAGTCCATGATTTTTCCCTCTCTCTGTCTAGGCTTCAGGCTGCTGTTCCCATGCTCTCAGTGACTTCAGCCTCTCTATACACATCTCATTCCTCCAGTTCTCTTTTCTTTGGATGGTAACACAGCAGTGCACATCACCTTCAGCATTTATAAGTAATAGAGCATGCTGGGCAAGGAAGTATGTAAGAGAGACAATTTAGACTAATGAAGATTTTGCACAGGTCATAGGTATTTTCCCGTGTGGGGATCCTTCTGGTCTATGTATCTTCTACCTCTTTCAGACCCTCCTCTGCTCTGTCTGGGCAACATGATCAGCTTTCTTAGCACATAAACCAATTACCTCCCTATCAGTGGAAACCAACAAGGCACTGGAAGAGCATTATTAAACCCCAATGAGGATAATAATTGCATTAATAGTTTTCTTGGTTTTATTTATTTAAACCAGCCATATTTAGCAATGGTAAAGAATCCTTGTTAAATTGTTACTTATTTAGGCCAAACTGCCAAGGGACATACAAATCTCACAAAATTCCAGGCAGGGATTGTAACCCTGACTTTCTTGTAGAGAATCTGTCCTGTATGACATCAACAGAAAACTGGTAACATATAAAATCATACCCAACTGAGAGAGGAATGATCTCAAAAAGTCACAAAAGTTTAAATTACAGAAAAAAAAAAAGGGAAAACCTCAGTAGTATGCAGAACAGTGAAGATACCCTCATTTTGCTGGTGATATAAGCATATTTTTAAATTGGTTTCATGAAACTGTAGTTTGGGTGAACAGGCAGAAATTTCTGAACTGAATTCAATGATGTAATTTTAGTCAAATATAGCTGAAACAATATACATGGAGCACAACCAAAATTTGTGGGTTTGGTACATCTGGACTTGTGGACTCAACATGAAACATTACAAAATGTCACCTTGAAGAAAACAGTCCCTTTATAATCATAGAATCATAGAATCATAAAATCATTTAGGTTGGAAAAAACCTTTAAGTTCATTGAGTCCAACCATTAACCCAGCACTGCCAACCTCACCACTAAGCTGTGTCCCAAGTGCTACATCTATACATCTTTTGAACACCCTGGGCAGCCTGTTCCAGTGCTTGACAACCCTTTCAGTGAAGGATTTTTTTCTAATATGCAATCTAAACCTCCACGAGTGCAACTTAAGGGCATCTCCTCTTGTCCTATCACTGGTTGCCTTGGAGAAGAGGGTGACACCCAACTGCCTACAGCCTCCTTGCAGCTTGCTGCAGAGAGTGATAAGGTCCACCCTGAGCCTCCTTCTGTCCAGGCTAAACACCCCCAGCTCCCTCAGATGTTCCTCATCAGACTTGTACTCCAGACCCTTCCCCAGCTCTTCTGTGCTCCTCTGGACACTCTCCAGCCCCTCAATGTCTTTCTCACAGTGAGGGGCTCAGAACTGAACACAGGATTTGAGGTGTGGCCTCATCAGTGCTGAGTCCAGGGGGACAATCCCTGCCCTGCTCCTGCTGGCCACGCTATTGCTGATACAGGCCAGGATGTCATGGGGCACTGCTGGCTCATGTTCAGCCACTATCAACTAGCACCCCCAGGTCCTTTTCCACCAGGGAGCTTTCCAGCCCTGATTTTATGCATTGGCAACACTATGCAGGATTAATAAAATTCCATCAGTATTCCTAGAATATTATCAGAGAGCTGACTCTTTCCTTTTTTATTGTCCCCAGTATATAGATTCATTTTGGCCTCTTCCTTTCACATGAGAATCTTCACAAATTTAGCATCAGATTTTCCAGCATAATCAATCATGACAGCATCCTATAAATCATATTAACACAAAGAATGATTTTTCCAGGGACTGAAGTGCCTACTAGATGCCAGAAAACTGTTCTTCCCTTCTGATTGTTTCCTTCCATCAGAGATTTACATTTGGTAAGTGATCCTGTAAATCTGGCAAAAAGTTTCATTGAGCTTGCATTCCTGGCTCTGTAATGCTTCTAAGGGCTGTGATCTCAAACTAAGAGCATCCTAGAAAGTCACTCCATTCCTCTCTCTACTGTGGAGACAGATTTTTGTTTATAGTCCTTTTCCACATATAGGACCAAAATGGTGTTTTGAGGCATTTCTGGTGTCTCCTTTCTTGTTACTTAACATTCCAGATTATTTTGCTGATGCAAAAGATGACTTTTACTGAACAGATTTAGAGAAAACAAGCCATTTTGACATATCTGATTGCCCCTAACTTCCCTTCTCCTTCCCATTTCAGATCATCATTGTAGTTAGGACAGTCTTAAGAATTTGTTCAACTGTTGAACAGAAGATAAAAAAATAATTAGCATGGTATTTGGTATATTCTGCAGCTGCTACAATTGGAGTCCCCTACCTCACCCTTGTCAGGTTGGTGCTGAATCCTGCCCTGGAGTAGATGATAACAAAAGTAATCCAAGTGTGACAGACACAAATTATGATATTGTTAATACCTACCTATCACAAAGAACATGTTCAGTGTTCTAAATATGACACATAAGTGAAAAGAGCACTATTTTGCTGCTTTACAGATACTTGCCCCTTACCACTAAGCCAATGCTAAGTAGCTGAAGTCTGCAGGGATACACCTCCTGTTTGCAATGTGCTGTGCAGTTCCAGTCTGGTTTGATTTTTTAGATATAAATGTCAAGGGCACAAAAACTCAAACATGATAAATCGATTCCTTCATATGTGCCAGCATCAGATGTATGAACAATCCACTCAGGTCTGAGGGGAAAACACGCCAAATTTTCCAGCTTTTAGTAAAAGCCTTGGCAGCCTATCAGCATAGGAAGAGTAACATTTAAGCTTACTGAAAAAGGAAAGGATATTTCATCAGAAAGCACTTTTTTACCTTAGTCATGGAGGAAAGTTCATTGTCTTTACCTTTTCCTAACCAACATAACAGGCTACATAAAAAAGAGATATGTTAGGTTTTGTCAGCAGTGACTGAAACACCTGGAAACCCTATAAAGTGCAGGACATTATGCAGAACCATATCATTATATCACAAAAGGAGGAGAATTGCTGGGCAAAAATGAAGCACAGTTATGTTCTTCTCAGCAAAAATAATACTTGAGTAAAAGCTGCCATAAGTACTATCTATTTCAAGTAATAATGTTTATGTATTGGAATAGGAGCATCTTTGAAAATGTAATGGAACTAGGAGGAGGGGTCTCACTATTTCCTCTTTCTTATTTTTCCACCAATTAATATTAAATAAACATCCAGGCTTCTAGACAAGGATTTTCGTGCATTTCTAAAACATATGCATATGTTGCACCTCAGTAGTTCTTTAGGCCTTTGAAGATGACAATAGTTTTATTACTAAATGTTTTTTTCTTGCATTATTTAGTAAAGTTATTTTATAGCATTTTATTTGTGCCATGAACAAGAATAAACCAAGTCAATACTCCAATTTCAAGCAGTTTCCAATTTCATGCAGTAAAAATGCCCAACCATGCTTTCACTGTAAAATAAAGTTTCTGAAAAAAAATTCCATCAGAGTTCTTCAGTGATTCTCATTGAAGTCCAATTACCTGTTTACTTTCTGCATAAACACAGCTAAATATATCCTAATACCAGCAGATGCACAAACGTGAGATAAAATGTTGTTTGTTTGCTTTTAGAATTTTTCTGAGTGTAACATAGTATTCCCACAGCCTTCTTTTGCTCGCTGGGTATGAGACTGAATAGAAAGTCTATGACTTAACAAGTGCTTTTATTATCCAGGGTTTCAGTGCCATTAAGAGCTTTTCTAAAAACTACAGAGCTGTAATGGGGCCATCCAAATTCTCTTTAGGCTCGCTAGCATAAAGCATACTGGCAGCAATCTACTCATGGAACTCAGACAACATATGCTGCTTCTTGACTAAAATTAGCTTTTATGTCCCATAACTGTAACACTTAAGGGATATGTAATACACTGTAGTAATACAGTTTCAGCTTCTGTATTCCAATTCTTTTTAGCAGAAAGTTCATCTCTACAATAGCATAATTCATAGGTATCTGCATTGCATCATTCTGTACATGTGCTATACATACAAATATGTAATGCATCAGCCACTGGGCTATGCATCATTAGAAAGGTGCCATGATTTTGTATTACTCTGTCTATGTGTGTGTGTGTATACAGTGACTAGTACTAAAGGGCCTCACTGCAATCATGCTGTTAAACAGAAAAAAGGAGTTTGTATGCATGTGGCCATGTGCACACTTATAAATAATTATGTCAGTAATTAATTGATAAGAGCTACCCACCTTTACTCTCTCTACTCCCTTCCCCTCATCTCTCTTCTCTCTGGCTAGCAGTTGCCCAAGACTTGGTCAAATTTTTTCATAAGACTTCATTTTTGTCTTCACTCTCACCACCCCTCAAGCTCAAAGCAGCTCTACAAAAATGCAAGAAGCCATTCAGATTGATTCAGTGTGATGATCACTAGGAGCAAATTCATCTGTTACCCAAGTGCCAGTGCACCGACGTCAATGAGACTGCACAGTAGCAAGCAAAGAAGGGAAGACAGTCTAAGGGCTAAGTACTTCAAGGAAGGAAACCCTGACTCATGACCTCAAAGCATGGAAGTCTTCATAAATCACTTATCCCTTTACTGGGTTCTTAATATCTTGCCTTTGATGATTAACCTGAGCTACCTTCTCTTTCCAAAGGGGGAGGAAGGGCATAGCAGGGAAGAGGGGAAAAACTGACATTTCCCTTACTCCCCTCTCTAAGCAATATGGAAAAATAAGGCAAAAATTTGAAATTTATTTTTGCTCATGTGCTTCTCAGTATAGAGGAGGCAAAGTAGTTGCTAATTGTAGAACTCAATTCAACAGCACTATGAGAACATGAACAAACCCTCCCATATCCAGCTATAAATCAATACCCACTATAGGACTCATTCTAGAAATGTCACACAGGCACATGCACTCCCCAGTTCAGATGAATCAGGGCAGGCCTGTGCCACTCAGAACAGAACTCCTACTTTTTGTGGCTTTGAATCACAGCTCCATCTTTGTGTATAGGAAAATTCAGCTACATTCATCTTTCTGGCATAACACTGAAGATCATTTGTAATGGTGGCCTAATTTCAGGCAGTAAACTGCCAGTAAACAATTATTTCAGGAAGCAAAGGAAAGAGGCATACTCAAAAAGTCAGATAGTTTTTATTCTCTCCTTTCACCTAGGGATGTTAAAGCACTAGTTGTAGAAGGTACTAACCATGCACTTGTCACAGCTCCGCCCTTCCTTTCCAGCACCAGCCAGCTTTGCACAAGCTGTAGCATCAAAATGGGACAAAGCAACAGCAACCTTAACTGTCTTAAAATCAGTCAACACTGAATGGCTGCTGCAGGACTGCCCTAGTAGACATGTCCATTTATAGAGTGCCAAATAGTGTTGGTGGCACTTAATCATAGTACTTAGCTTCCTACTGATAAATCCATCTTAAATGGTTTCTGGTCGTATTATCCATCTCCACTGTAAGTTCACTACTATTAAAAACTATCAGTTCCCCTGGATTAATTCCCAGCTAAGGATATTTTTTTTCTGTCCCACATTTCTGGACACTAGAAAATCAGATCTTCTGTTAGTAGGTCCTGCCTGGGTCCAGCAGAGACTTTCAGCTGTTGGCAACTGATGTCCCCTGCCAGGACAGCCTACTCCAGCAAACAGGCTTTTCAGGTTAGAACACAAAGGCAGGAAGAGCTTTGGTTTGCCTAACCAGAACTTAGGACCAGTTACATGGAAACATGAGCTTCCTCAGAACAAGCACCTCAGTCTGCACAGACTGAACATCTCAGGAAAGACTGCTGCTTTGCGAACTACAGCCTCTTGATAAAATCTTTCCTGCACCAGCCTTTTTACTCTGTGTAGATGTTGATTCCTTTTCCTTCCTACTCAGCTGTAAGTCAGGCAGGCTTCCTTTCAGAACTGACAGCTTTGGGAAGCATCATGACAAGGCATGGATGCCATCACTACTGTTTATTACTCCTTGTCTATTTAGCACACAATCCTTATGCCCATTACATGACACAAAGTAAGACACAGAAAAAACCAAACTTGCAGAAGAGCAAAAGCACACACAGTGTCTGTGGGCAAGCTACTCTCATAGTCACACAAATCTACCTCCACACTCTCAGCAAGCTACACAAATTTTGTCATGCTTATAAAATTTATGCAGACCAGAGCTGGATTTGCCAATTTATACATCTGTCCACAGAGAATATCAGCCTCTATAAAAGTCTGTCTCCCCTTCTTGCTCCCCTCTAGAGGATTTAAATGTGTGAAATATTAAAGGAAAATATGGAATTGAAACTTCTGTAATTATATATAATCTAGAGATATTTTACAAGATAATAGGCTGTGCTCTGGAAAAGAAAGATAGGACAATGAAAATGTTAATATAATTTTTAATTTTGGCCTTTTATGTAACAAATTTATATCTTTATGAGCCATTTTGTAAAGATGTAAAGGTTTGTGGTAATACATCTCTGTTGGGAGGAAACATTCTTCCTGGAATTATTGCCTACTTAACTAAAGAAATTTTTCTTAATGTACAAATGTCAGCTGGATCAAACTTGTAACAGCAACTATATTAAAATTACAGGCAAATTCTTACATAAAAAAAAAAGAGCAATGGCTGTGGCCATTACACATTTCACAGCAACACGATGGAATTGAATGTTGTCATGGTTGAAAGCTTCAGGAATCTCACACACTTCATTGAATCCATCTACAAAATGATAAGTCTCACCACATTCCCTCACAGCAAGATTCCCAGTCCACAAAATGCTCATCATGCCCAGCCTCTGCAGTGCTCAAGGAGATGAGACAGACATAGCTGCAGTAAGGGAAAACATAAAGGACTATTTCTCAATTGAATAAGCTGCCACCATAAAAGCATTTTGATACTTGCTACAGGCAGATGAAAAAACATGTATAGACCATTAATACTGAACACATGGCCCAAAATTACTTTGAAAATATATACTGGAATACTGGGGTTTTTTTGCTAATCTGAGAGGAAATATTGATGCTTTTTGGACGATGGAAATTAAAGAGGTGCAGTCTGTGTCACTGTCACCTGGGATTTACCTACAGGAATTGTGATGGACTGTAGCCATCCTACTTCCATCTCTACTGCCTGTGGGGGGTCATCAAGAGGGGTGAAGAAGTGAAGAAAGGACGTGGTGCTGCCACCACCACTCCACTACCATGTCCCCTCCCAGCCCTTGAGCATGCAGCTTCCAAGAATAACAAAGAGGGAAGGGAAGAGAGACAATATGAAGGTACATGGGCAGTGGGACAAGTCAGATTGCCCTAGGCTGCAGTGCTGTGTCCCTTTCTTAGGAATTTGTCCTCCAGCTAGCTGTAACTTTCAAACTGGAAAATCTGATGACTGCATGACTGCCTCATTATTATCTAACTGAAAGGCTCGTTTTTGTAGTGTTTAATATTTCTGGTACTTTATGTATTGATTTGTAGTTACTCATGCTTCCTAAATAAACAGTTATAAAACAAATTGAACACTGTCAGGAGAAAAAGCAGATATTCTTGAGAAACCTCAACCACAGCTTTTTTGAAGCCCAGAATGCTGATACTGCTATATTTAGTGCCTTACTTGGTGGGAAAGAGCAAACCACTAAAAGATTTCTTCCAGCTTCGATTGAATGGTACATCAAAACAAAAGTAATTTTACAGATGACATCAAAGTAGCCAGAAAGTGATATCCTGATTATTTACTACCCTTTTGGAGGATCAGCTGCTTGCTTTTATGGCTATAAAGTATTGTCAAAAAAGTATTTTCTAACCTGGAAGTGCGTTATGATAAATACTAGCAGTACTTACTAGTCCATCTGGTTATTACCGTGGAATATGTCAGGAATTTTCACACTTTTAAAAAAAAGTTATCTCTTTTTTCTTGGTACTTGGTGGAGGGAAAGTTGCCTCCAGACATGCAATTTATTTGGAATTTGACAGTTTCATAGTGTAGAACTACTACGCAGTCAGACTGTCTGATCAGAAATGTGTAAAAGGTGAAAAAAATGTATGTAAAGGTGGGAACAACACCTGTGAAGTGCCACCAAAATAATCTAGCAAAATAATGTCCTTGTCCCTTTAAGATACCAAAAATAAACCACAATATTTTGCTCATCTAAATCCTGATGCTGCACTCAGCTCTACAGTCACAGGAGTCTGACTGTGGGGAGTTCTCTGCTGGATCGAAGCACTGAGGTGTAAAATAGAGACATAAGGCAAGGCTAGCATTAATGCAAATCCAAAGTGAAGAGAACACAAAGTTCACAAAGCAGCAAGGACAGAATATTATTCATAATACCCACAGATTCGAGCATCTTCCTGTCTTCTGTTTATTTGCTGATCATTTGTATCTTTTTTCTCTTTGATTGTTCATGGCTGCCACTAATGAGGTTTGTCACTATTCCAACAACAAATATCTCTGGAAGTACTTGTGCCTGGTGTTTGAATGAGAAAGCAGGTGAGTGAACAAGAAAGTAAATGGAAAATCACATTAGTAACCATAGCAGCCAACAGCACTTCATTCCAGGAGAAGCTTCCCCTGGTGGAGGCTGGGCTTCCTCTTAATGAGTTTCATACACTGTTTCACAGTGATGTGGCAAGTCTTCCAAATGGTCCATGTGACTGTTCTGTGTCACTAGTAAGACCTTCATGACTCCTGTGCCTTTCCTGATGAAGGGGTTTACTTTGCAGCAGCCAGGGACTGGATCTCTTGCATCAGGTAAAGCAGATGAACAAATCTTGGTTGTAACTGCAGCTGACTGCCTGAGCTGGCAGAAGATGGCAGCCAAATTATTTTAACTGATGTGCATTTGTTTGATTGCATCTGTTTAGAAGCCATACTCTGTTCTTTTAGAGGATTTTGTTAAGAAACTATTTAACAAAGGTCACCTTTGTTAGCAAGGATGTGGGAATTGTATGTTGTCATGACAGTGCATTTAGCTTTTGACTATAAGAGAAGTTATGCATTACTGCCAGAGGTTAGAAACAGGTCGAAGAGTCAGAAATGTCTCTTTCCCACATGCATGTTTTCTGGGAAAAAAAAACAGATCTAGACAAAGAAAGTCAAGCAAGAGTGAAGTGATCTTCAATGTCCAGTGCTTTTTTGAGTCTCCCTCTGTCCTTTGGGTTACTCCACTTCTACTAAAATCATCATCAGAGAGGTCTGATGCTGGTCATTTTACTTGCTTTGTCTTCAACTTGCTATCTGTTTGGGCAGGTAAGTTGTCTGAGTACCACAGTAACTGTTAATTATATTCTTCAAATGAAGTACATCTGTCACCAACTCCAGGCAATGAAATGTTTTTAACATAAAGCATATTTCAGAATTATTATTGGTATCTCTTCACAAACAATATTCAGAAGGATCCGAGAAAATACTATTTCAATAGATCAAAACACAAACATCTGTTCACTGAGGGAATATTTTCTCTTTTCAGTACAAATTAACTAGTTTAAATATATGTTGACTCAAGAATGAGAAGTTGTTCTTGTCAATAACTTTTCAGAAATATGGAGAGACACAATTAAGAAGTGATATATTTATAGGGGAAAAGCCAGGAACACTGCAAGATAAACAATTTCACTCAAAGCACATACCAGTTTCAGAAGCAGATAAGCTGCATACAATTAACAGCTTTTCAATCTCTGCCATTTCCCATTCCTCATACTATTGTCACACATGCCCAAGCCAACTCTTATCACCCGCATACAGTTTTTTCAAGAAGTATTTAGTAACTTTGGCCAGAACTACTAGAGGTAAATAGTCACTACCATAATAGGAAGCAGGAACATAAACAGATGTTAAACTCAAATCCAGAACAAAAATCGTCTGACATCTACTATGTTATCCATTAATACTATATCACAAGCATGCCTGTGAGAACTGTGGCACTTTATTGGAGCCCAGCTTTGAATCTTGACTTCTCACCTTTCAAAATCAGAGTGTGGACTAAACTGCAAAATATCTATTACTGTCTTAAGAAGAGAGTCCAGCATGTAGCGAGCTGCTGCCCTTGGACCAATCTCAACATTTTCACTGCAATTATGAAATGGAGTAACTTAATAAGGGTTGCAAAGTAACAGAAAACACAGCTGTACGTAAGAAAAGTAACTCTTTTGCATACTAATATATTCACCTTGATTTCTAATGCAATTTAAACAATGAGTAGGATGTTTCAAGCAGAGCTGTAGTGGCACAGTCAGTAAATCAGAAGGGGTGTGAGGTTCTGTGGTAAGTAGTAAGATGTAGAGAATGTAGTAATTCAGCTGGATAGGTAGGAACATCCTGAAAGGCCAGTAATGGATCACAAGGAATCAGTCAGAACAATAGGAAGGAGAAACAGAGAGTAGAACAGGAGGTCAAATCTCCAGTCAGAAAAGACACAACAAATTTAGAAAATACAGCATGCAGGTAATTTTAGGAATTTTTAAAATGAGAAATGAGGAGTGAAATAAATGTGATGGCATATTCAAAGACAAAGATGATTAGTTTAATAAATTGCTTAAAAGTAAAACATTGCATAATAGGCAGAACAGATCCATGACCAATAAGATCAAGGCTCCTCATTTGGCTTGACTGCTAAGTCACAACGTGACCTTTAGCAGGTTACTTCAGGATAGATCCAATAAAAGACTCAGGCACCTTAAGCCTGACTTAGGCAGATTTGATGTACCTAAGTCTAAAAGTGTGACCTCAACACCCTCCTCAGTTGCACACTGGAGAAGCTTGTCACTCCAAAAGTCAAATGTGTGCACTGTGCAGCCCTCTCTGCACAAACACAGCTCAGGTGACAAGGTCCTGTGCTACATTTCAGTGTCCTATCAGGGCTCTCCTATGGGTTGCACATTTAAGCACCCTTTTTGTGGAAATATTGGCACAAAGGACTAATGTAGGCTGGGATTTCACCTCCGTATGTGCCCAGAACTCAGCTGTGCTCCTTTTCTCTCTTTTTCCTGGCAGTGTAGGGAAGGGCAGAAAAATGGCCCAGCTTTGCTTGAGCAGTAGCCTGGAAATGGCTGTATCTGAGCATGTGTGTGTCCTATGCCCTGGACTGAAAGAGTCAGTGAGGACAGGAGCTTTGGTCCCCTTTTCACCTCAGGGAATGCAGCCAACCTACAAGTGGCTTCCAGGCTCTGGATTTGAGGAAAATGCTTCTTGCAGCCCCAGCTTGGTTACCTAAGCTGAGGAGACAGCAAGGAGTTCAGAAATATCTCCATGATGGTCATGCTCAGAACAGAACCGTTCTTAACCGTTCCCAGCTCAGCAGGTGAACTTTCTTCTCTTCAGAGATGCTCTGTGAGGTGCACCAACTAACATGGGCACCACACACACAGGACACTTAATGAACTGAAAAAATATATTGTGGCATCTGGATGAAAGAAACAACTTGAAGTATGAAAAGAAAGAAAATTTTAGAAAGCAACTTTCTGCATAACATGAAAATTTACATTCAGTCCAAACCCAGGTAAGAAGCAATGTCATTAAAAAGACTGGATAGATTAAATGGTAGTGTTCGAATAAAAGCGGAATGACTTGAAAAAATATTACAAAATGTGACTATTCCTTAAGTTCTTTGAAACTGGAATAGCTAGACAGAGAAGTATGCTAAAAAAGAAATGTAAACAATTACCTGTTACAGCTTTGCAATCTGTTTTGAAATTATCACTTTATGTTCATGAATTTCTTCTGTAGTTTTTTCTTGGTAATAAACTAGTTTCCTGAAGACTCATGACATGCAGACATAACATTATTTTAATACGTAACTGTTCTTGTAAATAAACAGAAAATAAAGTAGCTTTGTGTTAACTCATGCAGGATTGCTAACTTTGACAAAAATTCCTGTTGGTTCATGGATGTTTTTTATTTTCACCTTTCCATTTCAGTGATGATTTCTTGAAGCTTAAATGCAAGTACAGAAACCTATGTCACAGAAGTGTTAGGTCTGTAAATAGGAGCAGGAAAATGGGAGGTGCTGCAAAATGAATATTAGTTGTAACCAAGATGAAAACAGAGGTGTAGACCAATGTCCCTTTAGAGTTTGAAGAGCAACATTAGCTTGACCACAGTGCACTTAATGTGCATTAAATTATACATTTTGCAATCTAACCAGCAATAAAAACTGCTAAATTTATAAAATGCACCTACATTAAAGGTGACCTGTAAAGAAACTGTCGCATGTTCTTTCTCTTAGAATTTATGTAATGATCTCAAATAGTTCAATTTCTATTTTTCCTACGTGTTTGCTGTATTAGAAATTTGTGCATTCTTTGTGGTAGAATATTTGATGGTGTCCAGAGAGCTATGTAATTGTGACAAAACAAAAACCAAAATAAACAAAAACTTTATAGTTTTAGCCATGAACTAGACAATAAGGGACAGCTTACGTGATTGTTGCCAAAGAAGGGGATGGATTTTCATAAGCATAAAATTCTGATTTTGTTAAAATCGACTTTTTTAGTAAAATATTGAATTTGATAAAATGAATAAGTTTCAATTAATTTTTGAGAAAGTATTTGATTCAGAGCCTTCATTTTATATGAAGGTGTACAGAGTAACCTGAGACTACGTACAAGATTGCTGCAAACTTGAGCGAGTTCCTCGGTATGAATGGCATGAAAAAAAAAAAAGCTGCAAAAAACACAGGCCTAAATACCTAAGAGGTGTTGTCTCAGGCATTTAGGGAGGGAAAAAAAAAAAANGGCGCGGCGGCCGCTCCCTCCTGCCCGGGGCGCGGAGCGGCGCAGGTGAGGGCGGGGCGCAGGGATTACCCACTACCACTCCCTATCCCTCCTCAGCGCTCTTCGTGTCCGCCCAGTATCACTCATTATGTCCCCACATTGCTCCGAGTTCCCTCCCAGTACTCCCAGTGTCACTTCCTGGCTCGCCCTAGTGCTCCCAGCAACATTCCCTGGCTCCACCCCCGTCCCCCCATGGTCCCCGTGCCCATGGCGGGGGGGTTGGAACGAGATCATCTTNACGCTTCTACTTCTCTTTCGTGCGCATTTTTTGCCGAGTGCTGCTTATCCCTTACCCTTCACCAAGTTTTTTCTACTGTTTGCGGGTTTAGCAGGGCTGTGATGTTTGGGCCCCCCACCACACAGAGGTTTGTTAATCTGTTCCTGCCGCGCTTTACAAGCGGGGTCGGTCCCACTCGTCGGCGCCGGGCTCCCCGCCGTGCTGCGCCCCAGCGCTGCCGCTCCTCGGGCCCGGCCGGGCGGAGCGGGGTTCGAACCACGCGCGGTACCGGCAGCACTTCTGGCAGCCCGTCCCGCAGCCCGGGCGGGAGGAGGCACGCC
>VXBB01019825.1:101701-190423 GCA_013399915.1 Illadopsis cleaveri
TTCGCTATATTGTTTCAGTCAAAGGACTTTTTTTGTCGAATTGTCCAATTTAAGTATACTGACGAATGGTCGGAACGGTCCCAAGTTTTTGTAGGTGTGTGTGCTAAGATTCAAACGCACCAGACTTAAGAGTGCTCCGGGGAAACAGGGCTCATGTGGCTTATTGGTCAGCGTGTAAAAACCCACCCGCATCGCCCGAGAGAGCAACTCGGCAGCGCATTAGAGTGGGGTTCAAGTGTAGGCTGAGGTGCATCAGTGAGTGTGGCTCCAGTTGCATGGAACTCCTAATAAATGCTCAGGATAATGGCTTAAGTAGATTAGCAGAATGCCTGTAATTGTGGGGTCGTTCAGTGCAAGGCATGGCAGTCATAAATACCAGGGAATGGCAAATTTCTGCTTTTGGATATAGAAGTAATTTTTTAAAGATAGGGAGAGATAAAAGGAATTTTCAAACACAAATAGCTTATCTTTCTATGCAGGAAGTACTTTTGCTTTGGTCAGAGCACTCAAGTTTTCTCACAGTAAATACACTTGGTTTTGTGTGTTCCAAGAGCTCTGTCCACCTATTACAGGCTGAAGTCTGTCTTTTTGAAGTATAAACAAAGAAAAGTAGGAGAGCAGAAAAATTATACTCTTTTTTTCTTCCTGTTTACAATAAGATGTATGTGGGATGAGGAGAGAGTGGAGAGGTGAGTATTGAAAGCAGCTATGTGTATATGGATCTTTAGAAAGCGATCCTAAGAAAAGGAAGAGAATATTCCAAATAATGTGTAGGAACAATAATAATGAGAAGCAGTGGTCTCTATGGTTATAGAGACCAGGTGAGTTGTGCTGAGGTCTGTTTGGAAAGAGGTAGGATCACTTTGGGTGTAGAGTTCTGTCAGGGCTGATCTAACTTGGATTTAGTTTAAGATTTCTTTCTTTGTGTGTGCTCACGTCTGGAGCCTGTACAAATGGTATGTTCGTTTTGCACAGAGCAAGCACACTGCTTCTCTGCAAGCAAACTCTTCTGCATAACATCGTTGCTAACCTCTTCCAAAGCAGGCTTAAGCATCAAATATGAAGGAAGTGGGCTTGAGAGTAGCTGCAGTAAAGATACGTGAGAAGACAGTATGTAAGAAAAGACAGAAAGTAAGGGGCTTGACGTGAAGTGTTGTGGACTGTCACCACCCTCCTGCACTGCTGATGAGACTAATGCAGCAGTCTAAAAGATAAACAAACATTATTATATCCCATGTGAAGAAGGCTTCCTATTGCCTACGTCACACAGCCTTCTGTGTTGTGTGTATGCTGATAGGCTGCCTGTAGGATGGTCCTGCCTGGTATATTTTCACCTGTTGCTTCTTGTTATTTTGCTTTTGCTCAGTGTCTTAACTTTGAAACCTTTCTTCCACAGAAAGGTAGTTTTAAGGAAAAGGTGCTGTAAGTAAATTTGTGTTCATTTCAGTAAGACTGTTGAGGTCTGGCAACCTTACGTCCTTATGTCTGTGTTGTGTGGTTTTTCTCGTCTTTTTCTTTTTTGTATCTCCATGGTTCAACTACTTTTGTACATCTACAGCAGTGAAAATGAAAAGTACTAGTTTGACTGCTGGGCCTGAAACTGACTGCCCTGCATGAGTAGGAGATGTACATGTCAGGGGTATCACTCCAGAGATGTTCACCAAAGCTCTGTATGCAGCAGCCAGGCACACAGATGTAGATGTGCTTGTCACTTTCCAAACTACTTTTAATAAGGGAGACAGGGCAGCAACTCTTCTGTGGGAGAGCTGAAGTGGATAGTTACATCTTGTGTTTATTCCAAAGTAAGCTCAAACCTGGGTTTAGTTAAAGTAGATTCAAAACCTTTTTTATGATCAGGGTCTTAGAACTATGAATTTTTGTTCAGCAAGGAACAAAATCTCCTGGACTTGTTCAGCTGCAGGTCCTTCCTGGAGGAGCTGGTCTCTGGATTATGCTGAGAACCTTAGCTGATGCATCTGGAGATGCTGGGTTAGCTGGGAGCTCTTATGGTATGATCTCAGGAAAAACAAATGGTTGTGATGTTATGTATGAATGAATATTTCTAATAGAATGGTTTCTAACAGTTCTATGTTATTACTTTTCTTTCTCAATCCTGTTTGTTGCAGGACATAAAGGCATAAGTTAAATACAAGGGGGTTTATTGTGATTGGGAAGGTCCCTCCCATTCCTTTTTCCTTTATTGTACAGTTTCTGTCCTGAAGCAGTGCAAAATCAGTGTATGTATTTCCAAGGCCCTGTGGAAGAATGGCAGTGACTGGGTGCTGTCAGCTTCCTGGTTAGCATTTTCAAATATTTACTGTTTTACCTGTATTGAGTGTCCTTTTTATACCTTTGAGGCATTGAAGAGTTTAGTGATGTAGGCTGGATAAAATATATGTTCAGCATGCTAGTCACACTGTACTTCATATCTCTTCACCAAGAGATGTCTTCTCTTAGAAGGATAGCGGGAATTGTCTTTGTCTTATGTTGTCCTCAGTTTTCTTGCTCGTGAATGTTTGGACTTTGCAGTCCAGGGTTCTCACGCAGCTTCAAGAAAACAATGTATATTTATAGATTGTTTACATATTTCTGCTCTGGGAGGAGAATGTGATTGATGGTGGTATTCACCATCCAGATCAAAGAGGTGGCAACCTGAGTGACCGATCTCTTGACCTATGTACAAACTGTATATATTGGAGTCGGATTTTGAATTAAAGTATTAGCTTTCCCTTCATCTGCTGCTGCCTGCCTCGTTCCTTCTGTGTGGCATCCTGCTACAGTCTTATTAAATTTTTAAATTGACTTTCTTTTGTTTCGCCTCTTTAGATCATCCTGCAAATTTTGGGTTCTTTTCACTTCACCTCATGCTTCTTGTAACTATTACTGCAGCCATACTCAGTTTACAGGACTGATGGTGAAAAGTAACTTTTTTACAGAAGAAGTGTTTGTTTCACTGCAGTACAGCTGACATGAAGTTCAGTTTTCCAAATCCTTTGTGATCTTTCAAGCTGATAAACAGCATTGTAATTTTCTGATTTGTGTCTACTGAGATTAATCTGTATATTTTACTGCTTTAGAATGTGTATGAGCTATATTAGAGGCATCTTTAAGTAACAAAATAGAAACACCTTAATATACAGCTTTGCTTCTACATGGAATCATAGGAACTGAATAAGTCTTCTACATTAAGATAAGTAAGATAAATTTTGACACCAAAATTATTATTATTTCCCAAATAATAGAAATAATGGCTGTGTGTGAGTAGTATGAGCACTACCTTGGTGAGACTATACTTTTTGTCACATACTCTATAAAAATGTAACCAGTTTTATAGAAGTTGCTTTTGCATCAGACAGAATGCTTCTCTGTCTTCTCCTTGGATTCCCCGGAGGATATGTGCTACCCCACGGAGGGCAGCTGCACAGCCAGAAAATACAGAATTAGCATGGGGTATCCTGTAAGTGTCATGCAGAACCTGCTTAGTAACAAGAGAAACTTGTTAGCTTAATATTAAGCAGTGCACTATTTAGGGGGAGAAATCAGATACGATGGCAATTAAAACTGCCTCTGTACAAGATTAGCTTCTGTTTTGTAGTTAAATTATTTGGGACACTGGATGTCATTAGGTGATCTGCTCTGCCTGTGTTAATGCAACTGCTTTAGTTTTCTTTGATCACTTATTTTTTGCTGGTGATAGAACTTCTGAAGTCTGTCCTCATCACAGGCAAAAGTTGGTTAATAATATTTGAGCAGGTTTTGGTGACATCTTTCACAAAATGAACACTTTTCTTAATAAAACTTGGGCATATGTCTTTCGTAGCTGTTTATGGCTGAACATGGATTTGGATATTCCTGACTATTCTTGATTTGAATATATCTGGGCAATCTGAGAAGACATTGCTCTTCTGCATATGCCTGTTTGGACACTAAATGATTGCTGAACATCTTGTAGGCTGTGGTGACAGTCTGCTCTGTATTTGTAAGACAGCTGGCCATGGTCACTAAAAGCTCCTGGCCATGGTCACTAAAAGCTCCTGCCCAGGTTGATGACTTTAGGTTGTACAGTAAATGCTACTGGGTCAGAAATCTGTATTACAGAAGAGTTTTGCCTGTATTATGTAGTATATTTAGAGATCTTGCTACTTTATTGCTTCTCTTCTTTCAGGTTCTTCTGTTACTTTAGGATTACTACTGTGTATCTTAAGTATTTGTTACCTGTATAAGTATTTCTAAATGCAGGTAGTAGCAGGTAAGATGTGCTTCCAGAAGGAGCAGTGGTTTACTACAGCTTTGGTCTCTGAGGGGCTGCTGGCCTATTAGTTGTGCAGGTATTTCTGAAAAATATCTTTTTTGGGAGGATGAAATAAATTGAGTTTACAAATGGATGCTCTATTTTTCACTTTTGTAGAAGTGGGTCAACTTTAATCGTAGTTTGAGAAGACACTTGACTAGCCTAACCAGGAAGTTGTGGTAGGGATTTTGAACAAGTTCTTAACTAAGTTTCATGGCAGCCTGTGAATTTTCGTCATTGACTTAGATGATTTTGTTACTTTTGATTTGGGTTATAATTCTAAAACTGTTTTCTAATTAGATTTCCTAAGTGTTTCACTTGTGTCTGTAGTCTTAGTAGACATAAATCGATATTGAACTTGAGTTCATTTATTTATTTAGCTTTGATGCAGTAGAGGTTGATAGCTGCTTTGACCTGAAAGTTGGTGAACTTGTAAGCCTTGGTGCTTTATAGTCATTTATGTCTTAAAGGACAATCCATTTGTCAAGTGTTTCAGATGACCTATTGTTTTTAATCTAAATTTAATTAATTCATTTGATGGCGTTTGGTTCTGGCTTTTGCTTCTGAATTTATTCAGCCTCCTTTGCACTCTTGCAGATGAGTGTTAAACTGGTGCTGTCTATATTTCTCAGTCAAGGTTCCTGTTAAGCAGTTTTCTTCCTAGTCAGGTAAGTCAAAAGCATTGTGTTATGTTTTGTTTTTAAGTTCAGAGGTATAATTTTTTCAAATCTGCAGCTGTTTTAAGCTATATGTAGACACATTTATATGACTGACTTTGTCTGCTAGCTGTGTTGTGTGTACAAAAGATGCTCTTTGTAGGATCTGTATGTGTATTCATGGGTCAACCATTAGTAACTTGCAGCTTTTAAGCATTTGTGTATATTCCTGATATGTAATCCATTTTTATCTCTTGTGCAAGTCTGTATGTCACAATGTTTTTCTGAAACTTGAGATGCTTTCCATCTCTTAGCTCTGCTTTGCTGCAGGTACCAGTTCTTCCTGCTGTGGAAGGTTCAACAGAGGGCATCAAACTGCATGAGTAACTTTTGAATTCCTGTTTCCCCAAGCACCATTGCTTTGTTGTTTTCCTAATTGCCTTTTTCACTTTTTTTTGGGGGGGTAGGTATCTGTGTGGAGTGTTTCCTGCTGACTTTTCAGCAAGCTATTTTAAAAAGGCAAAGTTTCAAAGCTTTACTTAGAAATTAATTCTGTTGAATGTGGCTGACAGAATTTGTCACTCCTGCAAATTTAGCTCTTCATACTGGTAATGAGTCTTGTGTTCATTCTGGTTTCTAATGTACTCTAAAGATATTTCAGTATTATCTGATGCCCAAAAAGCCCCTAGATACTCTCCCTTCCCCCATCAATTATTTATTGCTGAAGGGCAATAAACATGGAGAATTGCATGAGCTCTTTTTCCCTTTCACCATCAATTAACTAATTTATACAAGAAAAACATAATTTCCTTTTTCTTTTGAGAATAAACAAATGAAAATAGGACATTGCGTATGTAAAACAGTTAACTTATAGGAAGTCAGTGTACATATTACATGCTGGTTGCTATTGACTACAAAATATTACTCATCTGCACTCATCAGATGTTCTATGATAGTAGAAAACATTGCTTTTGGAGCATCTAAATTGTAGAACTGTTTCAGTGACTTAAAATAGATCAAGAAGTTTTGATCTTTTTTTAGCATCAAAAATCCTGAGATGAGAACTGTATAGTTGCTTTTGTCTCTCGATAACATGTTGTTTGATTAAAAAAAACCTTCAGTATTGTTCTGCTTTTGTGTGTTTTCTCAAGCACCACTGAGTATCAGTTCTGCAAGCCTTTTAAAAATTATTTCTGGGAATGGAAAGTACCATATAGCACATTTATAGCTTAACATTTCTGATCACCATTTCTCATTGATTTTTTTCTTCTGTCATACAGTAGTGTTTGAAACAAGAAAAGTGACAAGATTGAATGGGATTTTCTAATGAGTCTGCTTTTTAAACTCCCAACACTTAGAAAACAGTGACTGGGCTGGCAAAAAGCATTCCACAAATACTGTGGCAGGCTACTGTTGGTGGTGTTGGGATGGGCATAATAAAACATCTAACTAGGTTTAAGTGTGACTAGAAACCCGTTGTGGTTTCTGAGGTGCTCCACTGGGATTTACTGTGGGATGCCTGCTGCATGTCATGTGCAGATGTGTCAGGGAGCAGAAAAAAGAGAAAACTGTGTTGCAGAGAAGACTGAGCAGATGTTTTAGAACCTGTTAAGCAACTGGATTCAACTTTACACGGTTTTTTGTTGGGCTTTTTTTTGTTGTTGTTCGTGTTGTTTGAGCAGAATAGCCTGCCTCTTCTAGAAGTCTTTTGGATGGGTGATATTTTTTCTAGAATTAATTCTGCTTATTCAAGTGGCTTACCACTACACAAGATAATGTATTATGTTTATTTGTATAATTGTTGAGGGACATTTCATCTGAAGTTCATCTTGAGCTGTGAAGCAAAATGACACTGGAATGCTGTTATCTCCTCTGCTGTAATTACCATGGTAACACCTGCAGGTAGACAAGGCAAACCAGGGATTCTCATTCCATATCATACCTACACAAGCTGTTTTTCTTCCCTCTCAGTAATGACTCTGTGAAGCCTGTGGCACAACTCTTGAGTCGTCATTAAAAGTATTTTGTTTAGGTTTTTTTTTAATGTCACTTTTATTTTAATTTTGAAAGTATTGAGTATTTGTGATGCTATATTAAAAAATGCACTCTTTTTAGGAAAGAACTGGCAGCCTAGCTTGGATTGTTCTAGGAGACTGAGGAGGTGATCCAGTGGCTCTGGAGTTTGTTTGGAAGATCCCAGAAGACCACAGGCTGATAAATCATCTAGATGTCTTTGCAGATCTGGATGTTAATTTCTATTCTTGGGCTAGGGATGAGAGTATTGTCCACCTTTTCCATAGCAATAAGTTATAAGGATATTTTAATATTTCCAGGGAACAAAATCACTGTCACAGGAAGAAGACTGGGAGTGAACACAAGCCTGTAATGACTGTGTTTTGGGGTTGGTTTTTTTCTTGTTACCTAAGTGTTCTGTATTGCTTCTCCTGATACCACCTGCATCTGCATTCATATGCATTCATGGGCAGATGGATGCACATGTGCTTCCATAAATTGTGTGGTATTCATTTAGCAATGTCAAAAATTATGCCAAGATTTACCAGGGATACAGATGTGTATTGGTATTTAAAAAAAAAGGGTCTTCATATAAGCTCTTTTCTGGTTCTGAGGCATACTGGGAAAGTGTGTTTTGGTATGCTTCTTATTTTACTACTAGCATGGAAGCTTAAGAACTTGAAAATTTCATAGAGACATTTTTCAGTTTATTTTGTTCTTCCCTGAAGACTAATTTCCCTTTTTGAAATAGGAGAATCTGTTTCCTTCATTAATCATTAAGCTCATCTAGATACGGGCCAGCGTGAGGGGGGAATAGTGTTTCTTTTTCCTGGTGACACTCACTAATCTCTTTGCTTCAGTCAAAAGAGGATTTCGTCTAACCTATTTTGAATAGAGGATTAAGGACAATTAGGCTCTTCCTCTGCTTCACCATTAAGATGGGATGTTGTGAAATCCTCTGAAAAGAACATCTGCTGATGTGCCGTTAAAGTTTTGCAAAATTGATGTTAATAACCAAAATAGTTGTATGCAGAAAAAACCCCTTGTGTATGAAGCACTTGTCTGGAGATAATTGTATGGATGGACTGGGGAGAGGGAAGGAATACTGAACTGTTTGCCCAGTATTTTTGTCTCTAATGCTTTGAATTTACACTGTGGAGTAGACATGCAGATGAACTGAAATAGATTTTTTGTTATCTGAATTGCGTTAGTAACTTGCAGTTCATGCTTAGCATTTTACATAGTTCTTCACTTCTTTTCAAAGTCTTATTAATGAGTTGTTCGCACAAATTATTGTAACGAAGTACAAACACTGTCCATTAGCTGTGCTTGTATAACTATTTTATGCTATTATAAATAGCATCTCTTGAGTCTGAATCAGCAGTGGCATTTGATGGCTAACACGAAACTTCTATATTTGTCAAGAGGTCATTAGAAAATAAAACTGGAAAATGCTATTGTTATTGGAACATATATGTGCATAAGACAGTATAAGGATCAATGTGAAGGAAAAGTGGCTGTGTGTATTTTTGAGAAGTTTGGCTTACAATTTTGTACTGTAAATGATGGAACTGGTTGCCTTCCATGAAGCATGGATAGTATCCTGTGAAGCTACAAAGGAGGTAGTTGAGTGACACTTGCCTCTGAGAAACTGCACTTGTAGTCTTAATTTCTTTACTAGCAGTTGTAGGTTGGTAACTGAAACTCATAGTTTCTTTAGGTTTATTTCCTGCAGAACACTAGACAGTTAAATCTAATCCTATTTTGGGGATGGTAATATATCTGAAGAAGGATTGTTGAGAAAAAGCTGAACTTGGTCTTATTCTTGAGGTGACTGTGAGTTGAATAAACTGTAATTTCCCAGGCTGGCATTGTCCATGGTTCATGAATGAGTGGAGTGTTTGGCTCTGGGATCCCAAAGCTCACTTCAAGGAGAATTGGATTCTGTTAAAATATATCTGGTGTCTTTGCCTTTGGCTTGAGGCTACAGTAATAGAGGGCATGCCAGTCGTGGGATGAATTTTGGGAAGGTGGAGGAAACATTGTTGGGGCATTTGGCATCTACTTATTCAGTGATTACTTTTTCAGAGGGGGAAGACATTCTTTAAAATTTAACTGCATGAAAGTTCTTAAAAACTGGACTGCCATTTAATCTTACTGTAAAATGTGCCTGTGTAGAAATACACTCTTTTATTATGTGAAATGCAATAGATATGAAAGAGGTTACTGTAAATGTAGGCTTAAAACAGTTTATTGACTGAGTCATGGCTAAAAAAGTAAACTTATGTGCTGATATTTGCAGAAGTATAATGTAAGTAAGTTCAGGCTAGACGTTTTGCTTTGGTTGAAGACTCCTTATACTCTAATCAGACTTTGATAGATTCATGTTAGTCCTTTAGTTTAATACTCAGCATTTTTCTGTAAACATGGAATACACTGACATGCTGTTTTATTTATTGGTGTGTTTTGTGTGTATTACAGAACAGCTATAAACTTCTTCCTATTAAATTGTGTAGTTCCTTTTTCTTTGATTTTTTTAATGGAATTACATTAACAGCAACCATGATGTTTAGAGTTACCTTAATCTTTCATAGTCTAGGCGCCTCACCATCAGTATGAACTTTGGAAAGCTTAACTCTGATAATCAATCACACTTTTTGCTCACTTAGGCTAAGAAAAAAATAATAA
Source organism: Illadopsis cleaveri (assembly GCA_013399915.1). Taxonomy (NCBI): domain Eukaryota; kingdom Metazoa; phylum Chordata; class Aves; order Passeriformes; family Timaliidae; genus Illadopsis; species Illadopsis cleaveri. Next base: position 111,350 of record VXBB01019825.1, read on the forward strand.
AAAAATTTCAAAGATTTCTCAGGTAACTTTAAGTATTAAAAACATTATCAAGTTAATTTAATGTTTAAAATCCAGTATGTAGATTTTAAAATGTCTTACACTGTTTCTTTTTAAAGAATATTTAGTATTTTTTTCTTTTTTAACCAGAAATTTTTATCAGATTTTCAATTCCTGACTACCTTAAACAAGCAGTTTTCAGGGTTCTAAACCCCCTTTATTTTTGACTTTAAGCTCTTTGTATATTGTTGGTACAACAGATGCATAGCTAGTTGAATATATGGTTGGCTGTTAATATCATAGTGGGGAGGATAGGGGCAGGTGGGCTAAAGCTAGGCTAAGAAATTTGTTTAATGACAAATTATTGAGCACAACGACACAATTCTTTCACCTTCTAAGATCCAAAAAAAAAAAAAAGACAGCAGAAAGCTAACACACTGGGCTTTTGTAACTTCACCTGTATGTTAATCTCCTGAACAATGTTAACTGACTGCTTGCTGTTTGCAGCTGTCAAGTGACCAAGTGGCCTAATTTGGTAGGAGGTGCCTGTGTGTTGGCACTAAGAGGGAAGAAATGAAGAGAGAAATGGAGAAAAGCTCTCTCCTTAGCCCAGAACGGCATGATTGCTTTAAGCTGATTCATGAATATGAATATGTTGACTTCTTGATGCTGTAAGCTTTTCTCTGACATAAGGAGGTTATGTTTCCGTACTCGTTGGCTGTAGTGACACAGAAGCAATAGGAAAGCTTCACATGCTTTTGTGAAGCAGTGCACAGTGAATGCAGGCAGGTATAAAGACATGTTTATAAAGGGCAGTCTGGATTGTGGTTTTGCATCTTCTGCCTCTTTGAGCCCAGGAGGTCTCAAATTTAAAAGGCTTATCTTTTTTTCTTAAAGAAAGGTTCTTAAGCCTCTGACTTACTTCCTAAGAAGTGAAGAGGTTACCTTGAGCACTTTTACTCTGTTACTGAGACTTGCTGTGACTTGTTTAAAGATCTTTTTTGGCAGCATATATATAAAATAAGTTTTTAAAAAAAGACTTGAGGCTAGATTTCTGCCGGGCATGTAGAATTAAAATACGAGTATTCCTTTGCTATTTTCTTGCAAACTCTAAGGTATTTTAAAATGAAAAAAATAATGCTTTTCCGCAGGCATTTGCTTTCTTAAATGTTAAAAATGGTGACGAAAACCAAACAAAGTTTGCTTGAGTTGTGGCAATAGTTGAGTTATTGAGAGAACTGCAAATACTTGCAGACCTTTAAGGCTAGTAAGGCAATGGCATTGGTTTTTCTTGCTTTCTCCCTCTGCCCGCAGTCAGAACACTTAACTCTGCTTATAATGACTATTTCTTGCTGCAGAATAGCAGCTGCTTGGTTCTGTGGCTTGTAGCTGATCTCTGACAGGACATGATAAAGGGAAAAAGTGCTACTGCACTGTCAAATTCATAGTTATGTCTTGGAGATGTGGAGTGGAAAAGGAGGAATGTGATCTTTCCAGCCCTGTGGACTCCAGCACAGGGAACTTCCCACCTGGCACTGGGCAGCTAGGTCAGTGCAGGAGTGAAAAAGCATGTTTGTGGAGCTGCAGGCAGCTGCATCTTGTCACTTCTTCCTTAAACTGATTAAAGGTGTGATCTGGACTTCCCTTCAGTTTCCTGCAGTATTAAGTGAGCTGCGACAGTGGTGTATAGCTCCTGGAGTCTTGCAAGAGCTGTCAGAAGGGACTCTGGCTGCACAGACAGGTCTGTGCTTTCTTTTCCTCTTGGGATGTGCTGTTGGCTTGTTCATAGAGACATCTGTTTCAGTTTGCTGAGTGACAAACCACTGGACAGTGACTATGTGTGGGTGCATTCCTGGAGAGGCAGCTCTGTTCCTCTGGGTTTGAAGCTGAAATGGGTGAAGCAGTAGCAAGTTTTGCTTTGAGGGAAGGAGTGCTGCCAAGTGCCAGAGTTCTAGGTAGTGCTTCTAGCTGGAATGTAGTGACATCCCAGCGTGCTGACTGATGAGTCAGGGGCTGATTTGGCAAGATGCTGACATCCATGGAACACTGCCTTGTTTCGCGAGTAGCAGCTGGCATAAGAAAAGAAGTAATTGGGAGAGGGGTGGGAGTTAACAGTTTGTGTAAATGTCAAGAAGCTTAGGGATTTACAGAATGAGAAGTATGTGAGGGACTGCATACTGGAGGGAATGTTACTTAAAAATAAACCAACCGGAAAATAACTCCACCTTTTCCTCCCCAGACTGACTCTCTGATATGCATGCCCTTGCAGCACTTGTGTCATATGACCTGACCTTCCTGAAGTTCTAAGTGCAGTCAAAACATAATGATGTGTGGGGGAAATGGAACAGCACTTAAATGTTTAATGTTTCCTCCTGTGTTTATGAGAACATGTTTTATAGAAATAAGGATGCCAGTGCAGGAATACTTAAAGATTGTGAAAGTCTATAGCACAGGCAGCTGTGGGAGACTGGTATCTTTGGTTTAATGCGAAGACTAGTGCCAAATGCTTAAAAATCAAGGTTTTCTTTGCATGAAGACAAGGTGTACACAATCTATTTCACAAATGATGTTTGGAATGAGTTACTTCTGAAAATAATTACTGAAACTCAGCATTTCTAAAACAAGCAACAAAAAAAAAATTGTTAATATCAGGCTAGTCTGAAAAATCTTCATGCTTTTTACCTCTCTTTCAGTAAAAAGTGACAAGATGATCTGGAGAAATCCCTTCTAACCTGCATTGCTCTAATTCTAAAATAAGAACTAGTGACTTCTGCTTAATTTAAAGGAGAAAATACTCTTACCTCTTTTGCAGCCATCTTGGTTTTAATCTCTGAGCCTGTGGTACTAATAAGACATCCTAAAGTTGAAAACAGGCTCTGTGGGTAAAGCTGTGTAACACCCTTAAGTGATAACCCAGAGGCTCCATAACAGTAATTAGACTGTGTGGTGCATTTCTTCATTTGTGCTTTAAGATCACTACAACAGAGGTTTACAACAACTTCCGTGTGTTATCTGCTCAGTGAAAACTACTGTAGGTGGAACTGAGGCTTTCATAGCTGTGCACCTGACCAGGCTAAATTATTTCTCCTAGTTCCTATTCTTCTAGTTAAAGAAAAATTATTGGAGTCAGGCTATACATTGTTATTATCATCATCCCCTACTCTCTTTAACTCATATGCCTATTGCAAAAAGCTTTTTGCTTCAAAAATGGCTTTTTCTCAAAGTAGTGAGTAATTTGTTAAGCTGTTTGATTCATGTACCTTAATTCAGATGTTCAGAGTATCTAAGGAAGTCCTAGCCTGAAAAAGGATGGTAGTGAGTAGCTAGGTGGAGAGGGAGCTGTGGGTGGGAAACTCTTTGAGTTTAGTTATATGCCTAGAACTTAATTTGGAACCTGTGGTTGTGTAAGTGTGACCTGAGAGGCTGGAAAAGAAAAGCTACTAGACTTTAATTAGTAACAAATAGTGTGAAAATGTTTGTGCCCTTGAGACTTAAGCTGGCCTGTCTCAGCTTTCACGACAAGATCGTTGTCACCATGGAGCACTGATGGGTGCATGTGCTCTGAGGAGATACTCTGGAACTCCATCTAGATGCTGAAACTACATGTGTTTAGTTTGGAGAGTGTGGGAATGGTAAAAAGAAGATAGAAAATAGCATCAACTCTAGACAGTGCTATAGAGTTACTTATGCAATGCCATTAATATTAATCCAGAAAAAATACTGGATTGTGGCAATGGGCATGTAAATGTAAATAAGCTGTTCTTGAAAGACTTCTTACTGGGTTAAGAGATGGCAAGTTTTGGAAAGGATCTCAGGCCTTAAGTTGAGGAAAAGGTGGTGAAGAGTATTTGACTGTTAGGGAAATAAGAAAGTAAAACCTTCTCGATCTCACTGTAGTTGATGTGTTCTCTTAAAATAATTTGGGTTAATGCAATGGGTTTCTATGTCTGTTTTAAAATATCAGAGAGAAAAGAATGGTGGAAGAATATTCCACAGAAGAGTGGGAGTCCTTGGCTGAAAGAGAAACTTGAGTACTTGATATCATGTGCTTGAAGTCACATGTTATAATGTGTCCTTCTGTGGTTTCTGAGCTGGTGGCTGAGGGAGAGCAGGCTATAAATACTTCCCTGTTCTCCACTTATGTGGTCAGTTGAAGCTTGATCGAACTTTTATTTAGAGTTGGCAAATTAAGCCAGCTTTCCTGCTTCTGATTTTTCTCTTAAAAAAAAAGGCAAAGTGAATCTACCTGCTCCTGCTAAGTGTTTTAAATTGGGATGCACTCTTAAGAGGCATGTTCTAAGAGGATCTGAAGGTTGGGTAGACTATTCCAGGAGGAAGATTTTTCTTCTTCTCTTTGGAGCAGACTTTTGAAGAATTAATGATACTCCTTTGGAAAGGCTGAGCCCAGTACAGTCTATTTACATAAAACAATCTTTGCTAAAAATGTTTATTTTTATTAACAATGTGTTAAAACATATGATTTTATTTTGCACTGTTCATGGATGTTTCCATTAGCCTTTAAAATACTGGCGACATTCCTGGAAAGGCTTAATTCTGAGCCTAAGGTCAGAATAGATACCAGAAAGTATACAACCTATGCTCTGGAGGGCATCTAACAGCCTTGCTTGGCTTGCTAAAGCTCTGTTTGTCCAGCTTTTGCTTCCTCTGCAGATGGTTCAGGATGCTCTGTTTCTCCATGTGCTATGTCAGAATAATGAATTAATCTTTAAGTCCAGATGCATCCTATTCCAGTGCCTCAATTTCCCTTTAGTGCTGCCTCAGGTAATCTTGCTATGGTTCCTGTTTCTTCCGTCAAGGCTTTCTTAAAGGTCTTTTTCTGCTCAGGTTTCCTGGTTCATTGCTCCACAGTTATTATCCTCCTTGAGCCCAGATTGTGCCAGGAGGGTCTCTGCAGTTCTTTGCCCACCTAGTCTGTCTCCTTGTATGAATCCCCTTTGAGAAGTTACAGGAAACAGCACAGTGAACTCCAAATGAGTTCTCATGGCCTAACAGAAACATCACCTCCCTCCTTCCCACAGTCTGCTCTGGGACATCTGATCCCCAGCTGACCAGATCAGCTGATGCTGTGTGGGGCCTTATACAGGAAGGATAAATTGACCCTTGCTTTCTTTGAAGATCCCACTGCTTTGGGTATTTGGAAAACTACAACCAACAAAGCCTGCTTTTGTTATCTCCCTCAAACTGAGCTGAAGTGTATGACTGAAAGCATTATGCCACACTAGGTTACTAAATATATTTTTGCATGACACTCTTACACTAAAAAGAAAAACACAATGGTAGCTATCTCCAGTAATGACAGGAGTACCTTCTCTTAGTGGACATCAGTGCCAGAACTTTATTTTAGTACCTTTGAAGTCATTAGTACAGAAAACAGTGCTGCAGCTGTCTTGGCAGGCTGTACTAGGAAGAAGTGCAGTTCCTAATTTAGTGTGTATCTGATTGATGCATTTGAAAGTGGCAATTCAGCCTGGCAGAAAAAGAGGATTGAAAGCTGGTGCTGAGCACAGTAGGGTTTAGCTTATGGTAGCTCACGGCTACTTCATTCTGTACAGAGGGGAAATGTTAATGTGCTCACCCTGTGCCCTCAGAGGAATGGATTGCAGGATGGTCAGTGTTGCAGCCTAGCTGCTAGTTGCTAGGAGTTGGAAAATAAAGGTATATTTTGAAATAGATGCCTTGCTGTGAGGCTTTGGAACTTGAACTGACCTACTTTCTGTGAAGCAAACTTTGTACCTGGGAGAACCACCTCAAAATGTTCCCAACCAGCATGTCCAGGTCTGGTTTAGATTTTGCATTATCTAAATAATGATCTGATGCTTAGGCTGGGAAGCTTTTGTGAGGGCACTGGTTGCTGCTGGATCATTTCAAATAAAACTTAAAATCTGGAAGCTTTTTCTTACAGACACATTGTTTGCAGGAGCAGTGATACATAAAGCTGTCTTGTAGCAGTTTTATAGAGACGGCTAGAGCCTGAGGGAAGCGTGTTCCTGTGGCTTCTTACTAGAGATTCACTGGGAAAAGTGGTTGCATTGCAGGGTGTGCTGAGGCCTGCCAGCCCCGAGAAGTGTGGTTATTGCTGCAGTGCAAGATGTATCTCTTGACTGCAATAAATCTGGAAGTTGCAGTAGGATTGCTGTGTCTAATCACTGTTCTGTGTGTCTGTTGCCTTGACATGTGGCTATATGGCTACAACCAGGACAACTGTGGAAAAAGCTTGGTGAAAAAACAGATTTAGTATAAGCTGAAACTTTCCTTGGGGGACAGGGCTACTGCGGAAAGTGTGTTATATTAAGGCTCCTGCATTCTTCATCTTATGACTTTTTTTTGCAGATGTAACACACCTAGTTAGGTTTGCTATTCTGAAGATAGAAATGTTGCTGGCAAAGGAGGATAGATACACTTTCATTGCATGCAAGGAGTTGGTAAACACTTGTGACTTTTCTAGGTTTGTAATGTACACTAATGGAAAGCTTGGAAAAGCATTGGCTGTCTTTTTGCTTCACTAAAAATGATTTCTTAATTTTTCAGGTAGCGACAAATGTCCATTTTATGGAAAACTATTGGATGCACATTGACCTTAAAGGAAAGGGTTAAGCTGTCTCACGAGGCTGCTTTTTGTCCTGGAAAGAATCAGCAGTGAAAGTTAGGCTGTCAGCTTTGTTTGCATTTCCCAGCTATTGTGCACTTGCCAGCATCTTTTAAATGTTTTAAGTGTAGCTTCTGTATTTTTCTAATGCATAATATTTGTATGCCGTGGTTTTTGTGAGAATGCCAGAACAGCCATATAGTAAATATTTAATAAGAATAGTAAAGATTTCTTGTTCTCAACGGGCTAAGTTCTGATCTAAAGGAAGTGAATTTGCGATTTTAAATTATTTATGAAATGCTGCACATAAGGAGATATGGTTTGTTTGCTTTATTATACGTAGATGGCAGGAGTAAAGGTCTCAGTTTAGTTAAGACATAAATGGTGTGGGTGGGTTTTAAGCATGATAAAACCTTTAGTAATCCTGCTTTTATGGCTGTGAGGGATATAGCCTCATTCAAGATGGTGGCTGTAGTACAGGCTGGATGATGAACATTCTCCTGTCTATCTGTACTTCAGCTGACTCAATTTTTGGAGACCTTGCTTTGTAACCCTTTGTCTGAGAAGCATGAACTGTCTGCTTGAAAGTCTTTATAATGGAACTGTCACTTGTGCTAAAAAAATATTTTTTAAGATGGCAGACACGTTTATCAACTCTTATGGCAACATGAATTTCCCTTGTGCTTTACTAGTATTAAAAGAGAAATTATTATTGGTGTATCCATAACTTCAGTGTAAGCGGAAAGAAGGTGAAGCAGGTGTGGTTGATGCTTTGAGCATCTAATGAAACATACAAGAATTATTCTTTCCTCTTTGTTCAGATGCAAAAGGGGCTAGGGAAGAAGTGAAGTAGTGAGGTGTTGAAGATGAAGGACACTTAAGTTGTTACAGAAGCAAAAAAAAAGAAACCAGTGTGGGTATCCGTCTGTCCTGAGACATAAGGCTTCAAGTGCAAGTCCTTGGGTGTTTAGTCAATTCAGACACCCTGTATCTGTCCCTTCTGCCCTCCCTCACCATTACTGTTTGATTTCTAATGTATGGAATGAAGAGTGTTAAAATAGAGAAATGTGAAAATTTCTGAAGATTCTGGAGTAGGGGCTTACTGGGTTTTCACAGTAAGGGGCCCAGTATTTGAGGAATTAGCTCTCTGGAAAGAGTGGGCTTGCTTTCAGCATTACCTTTTTCACTGGTGTTTGGTTTATTGTGAATGTTCAGTTGTTGGGTTTTTTGTTTGTTTTCCCTGGGGACCACAGCTCTTTTCAGGGATAATAAATATTTATTTCAAAATGGAATCTGTGCTAATGATGGGAGACATGTACTGAGATTGCCTTTACCCAGCTCACTGTAGACCTTTAAATGTAATGCTGGTCTGGTGAGAGGCTCCTGTAGATATTTAGAGCATTAAAAAAAAAGAATGAGCAAGATTGCCTGGCAAACAATTAAGGGCTGTATGTGAGAAGAATATAATACTTCTTTAAAGTGAGAAACTCAAACATGCTTTTTAACATACCTGAACTTTGCAGTTTACTTTTGATGTTGGGATTTTCTTTTACTTCCTAGTATTAATTTTCTTTTTTGCTATTATGCTCCAAACAAGAAACTAAGTTGTCTTTTGTAAGAGTGAGTATACCTATCTTGAGTAAAAACATGTTGTTATATTTAAAAATACACAAGTATATTCTGCCACTTTTAATATAAATTATCCAAACTCACTTCTTTGCAAATGAAGAAAGAGGTTCAAAGCAGAACCCATGGAAGTTAAGCTCCATGAAAATTATCAAGTTCCTGCTTTTGTATTGCATCTCAGTGGGTTTGCAGTTCTCTCTTCCTCTGTTTTCTGTTAAAATGAACCCATTCTGAAGCCCTTAGTGTGTGCGTATATCTGACTGGCTGTTTTCCACTTCTGTAGAAGGTGAGCTTTCAAGAGTAGTTTAAGGCACAAACATTATATTTGTGTTCAAATTATGCCATATCTGAAAATGCTGATAATTACTCTGTTTTATGAACCTGGTTTTTTTTAATTTGGGCAAGATAGAGTTAATCCTTGCTATGGAGAGGTTGGGGTTTTTTTAATTTTAGAGTATAAGGTGGTCTTTATAAATAGACATAAGTATTATCAAATATGCTATTGCAACACTACAAAGGCAATGGGGTTTTTTAAAATCACTAGGTTTGGCTTAAATCTACTGTGGTTTGCTTTAAAATGTCTTGATGTCTTTGAGGGGTTTGAAATAGAGCCTGTGAATTAACTTTCTACAGTTGCTGGGCATGCTTTAATGAAAGACATGATAGTAGATGTGTGCACATTAATATTAGTGGACCTGGAGAGAGCTACTGTACTTTTTGTGTTCTGAAACATTCTATGAATTAGACTTGACAATTTATTTTAGTCTGTTTCCTTTTGGGGCAATAGAGAAGTAATTGTGTACTGTGAGTTCATGGATGTGTGTACAAACATACACATAAAACTTCTTGTGGAAACAAATTACATGTTGTAGATACCAAGAATGTAGGCGTTCAGAGGAGAAAATCAAATGTGAGAGCTGTCACTGTTTGAAGTCTCCGTATCCCTCTTCTAAGCAGCCCTTTCTATTTCCATTATTTGAATGCACCAGTTTTACTTCTGAAATAATTTCTCTGTTTGCCAAATGATAAAATGTGTTTGGTGTTGTTTTGCATGCATTTTTTAAAGTTGCTTCCCATGTCTAATGCAGAAAAATCAAATGGCTTTAACAAAAGAAACAGCCAATTTCTGACTCACGTCTGGTTGAATCCACATTTGGGTTTCTCCGCTTCTGTGTCTGAGCTTCTGAGGAACCTGTTTCTTTCCTGGGTTTCATGCTCAAGAGTCTTTTATAGGCAGATGTTTGCAGTTTTCTGCTGTCCTTTCTTGTCTGAATTTTGAGACCTCTTCCTGGCTTTTAGCATACTCTTTTAGTTTGATCCTTTTGTAGCAAGGTTCATTATTTTCACCAGTTTGGAGGAAAAGCCTGGCTCTTGTGTAGGAGCCTCTCTGTTCAGGACTGCCTCAAAGCCTACTTATCACGTGGTAAACCAACGGCAGAAATTATCTGACTTAATTACTTGTGATTCTTCAGAGTGCCAAAATGGGTTTGCTTGTAGAGAATGAAGTGTTGATACACTCATGATATTGAGCCAAACATAAATCCCACTAGTTTTGCTCTACTTATATGCAGAATAACTTCAGAATATGCTCTTCTTTCAATGGAACCTTTGGGGGGTTTTTTGTTTGTTTGTTTATTTGTGATTTTTGTTAATGTGGGTTTTTATGGACTTTCTTTATTTGTGTAAGGTGATGGAAAGGAACACTGAATTAAGTACTGTTCTTGCTAGATTTTCCCTCTTCTTATTTCAAGGAGTTAAAGTTACTAGCTTAGATAACTTTCTGATTAAAATAGCATCCTAGAGAATGGGTAATGAAGTAGATTGTTCCAAAATGGTTAATAATCAGCAAGCCATGCTTCCAAGCTATAAACAGTATTGTCCACTTAGCAAATGCTTTTCTTGTACATCTTAGTACTCGTGAATATTTTTGCTTGACTAATTGCAGGTGCATGCAGACTTGTGTTGTCCTTGAGATCTCTACATGCTTTCTGTGTTCTAATGTGGGTCATGCATTCACCAGTTCTGATATAATAAAAACAGTTGTCATGGAAAATTAGTAGGTTAGTGAAGACTTGCACTTGGGTGTGGAAGGGAAACAGGCAGGGAGCAAAACCTTAAAAATGGTGCAAAAGAGATGTTTGTCAGAGCATATAATGTCATGGACTTGGACTTCAATTTCGTACTTCAACTATTTAAAATGTTGGAAGAATTAAATACATGGCAGTGTTAATCAGCTTAAGTGTACATTTAAAAATCAGACCTGAGAGAATGCTTAGACCCAGTTCCATAGGTTATTTGTTAGGACCCTTACTGAGAGGTGCTATTCCCTGCATGAAGAGAGCTCTTTCTGAAACAAAGGAGAGTATTGGGGCATCAGGAAGTGTGAGAAACTAGGGGAAGTAAGGATTGTTTTTCTTATTGTTTCTGCAGAAATGCATGAAGGCTCCTATTGCAGCACAGTTAGTTTGAAGGCTACCTCCCTGATGTAAAGTGTGTTTTGTTTTCTTGATTAGCAATATTGCCATTTACCACAGTGCTAACATTAGACTACTACTACAGCGATATATGATAAAAGCCCAATCAGTAGAAGCAACTGCTCAGACAGTAATGACTTCTTCCTACAGTGCCATGTTTAGAACATTGATGACCTGGAGTAATGTGACTCCTGGACTGATACTGCTGCAGTAGAGATGGATATAAATGAGGAAGGAAAAAAGCGTTGCCTGCATAAAGAAAATATTTTCTGAAATCAATACAAGGTTTCCACTCCTTTGTTATTTTCCAAATCTGGTGGCATTGTGAGCTACCATGTTATTTAGTAAGAGGTATAAAGTTGCTCAAGTATGGTTAAGTAAATTATTTGAGCTTAGAATAGAACTTTGGTAATTTTCTTGGCAGTTACTGCCCTTTATTGCACTTAGGGAAAAAAACCCATGTTTTAATCTTAGAGGATAAATCCCTCACAATGTATTGTGATGGTACATGTAGATGTTACCCTACTTCTGTGTATTTAAAAAGAAAAAAAAATCCCCTTTTACTGTCAAGATTTCAGAATGTGCCTCTGATGTACTGTCTGCTTCTTGTGTGTGTGTTCGAAGCTTTTATATTGTGATGCATCCTGTATGCTGCTGTTATGCACTGTGGAAAGTAACTTCGCTCTCTCCATTACTGATACAGCTTTCTAAAGTCTTGAGGAAGTGCCTTGTCTTTGTGTTTGTCTGTGAAGCACCCTTCCTTTTAACTGGTGTTATGCACTAGCTGAGTCTGCTTCAAGGGAAAAATGTTGCTCTCATTTCTCCAATCATCAGGCCTGTTACTGAGAAAGTGGAGCTTGATGAGTGTCTCCCGGTGCAAGTAAACATTTGCTCATTGAAATTTCTGGGTCTATATTTGAGTTCTTAGATTTTATATTTTTTTTGTCTAAGACAAATCTAAGACACCTAAAATGAAGGAAGGACACTCAGTGGGGTCTAGCATGCAGGTTATGCTTCCCAAGAACAAGTTTATACTGGTTTAAATCTTGAGAGTAAATGGCAAAAGCAAAGATTGAGTTATTACATCAGCTCACCTGGGCATCTTGAAGCTGAGAATGGCATGCAACTAGTAGCTTTACTTTCCCAAGAGACCTTGAAGAATAGAGTGACTAAAAGAATAAAATTGTTAGATACTTGGGTAACAAGTGTAATTTTGTTATAAAACAAGATTATTAATCTTTGTTTTGGTATTCTGACTGTGTCAAAGTTCGTAGTCTAAACGGTAAGAAGGCAGCTATTTAGCTGTTCATGCTGGGTTGTAGGAGGATCAACCATTATGTATACAGCTGGTATCAGATGAATTAAAGCTTTGTAGAAACAGACATATGTGGTGCCCCACCCCAGTCCAATATGTAAATCATTTAATGCATTCAAGAATTCTTGTAATTTTGACCTTGGGAGATTAGCTAGGTCAGTACTGGGCATGCTTGAAGACTTACCAAGGAAGTAAATGCTAGTGAAGTAAATGCTGCCTCTGTTTCCAGATCTGGTTGAGCTGGTGGAGTTTTTTTCATATGCAATGTGAACAGAGAGTTGTAGATAGGATAAAGAACTTAGCCAGGGTCCCTCAAACCTAGTGGTGACAATGAAAACTAGAATTTGTCCAGGAAATGCTCTCAGTAAGGCTAGGCTTTCTGATAAAACTGATAACCTAAAATGGAGGTTTTAATCTTTCAGCACCATCTGTTGTGCAGGGCAGCAGCAGGTGGTCTGTCCATGGAGAGGACTGGCAGAAGTGGCTGGGTGTGCTGCAGGGTGGGTGGAGTTCTGATGGCAGTGAAAGCACTGTGCAGTTACTTGCCTGCTACCACTTGATCCTTACCTGATTTCCATTCAGCCACTATCCAGGTGTTGGCATTGAGAAGTCTGTACTTAGAAGACAAGTTAAGAAAAGAAGTATCTTTGCCTAATGTTGTCAAATTACTTAGTGTGCTTGGGTTGAGATTTCAGATCGATTGCATGTATCTTAATTTCTCGTGTTTACTACTGTCACTTTCTTTAAAAGACTCAGGCAAGTAACACAGCTTAAGCATAGGATGTCTAGCTTTGACTCCCAAGGTTTGCAAAGGTAAGTGGTGTGATACTCTAATTGCTCATTGCACTTGCATCAATGTATCAAAGTCACTACACCATTTTAATCTCACACATGATTTGTCTGTCTTCTTTTATGGTACTGAGATACCTGCATGCAATACCTCTTGAGGTTGATGATAAGGTAATGCACAGCTCGATTGGAACATCATGTGGGAAAAAAATGGAAAAAGCAGAGAATGCTTGTATGGAAAATAACTACATTTTCCCTTCTCCAAAATCAAGTCGTTGATTTTAACTAACAAATGATAGCAAATTCAAGCTACTACATTTTAGCTGTTTTTATTTGGGGGAGCAGCATATCCTTGAGCATATGGATTTCCTTAAGAGACCACCCTGCTAGGTGAGCACCTGAGAGTCATCCAGTTTGTTGTTTTAATTGTAGTGCCTACAGTAAAGGAGTCTGCACAGGATGTGGGAGCAGTCCTTTGTGGCTTCTGTGCAGGTGCTGTGCAAGGGTTGGTGAGCAGTGTCTGGCTTTACTCGCCTTTTAGGTAGTGCTGTTCAGACTTCACCTGTTTTTTTCTTGTGACTGTTCATGATTTCACTGTCTCAGGTGCAGGTTTTACATGTTGGGGCGTGCTGAAGTGTGTGTATTACCAGCTTTGCTTACAAAGGTGTTTTTTCCATAGAAGAGGGAAGACATTGCTTTGAGCAAAGCAGAAACTGGCAGGGTTGAACAGTGTCAGAATAGCAATGAAACTCCTCTAATTTTGAGGCTGAGGGTTCTGTTTGATTGCTTTCTATACCTTTAGATACTCTAGTATTTTTTTCTAGTCACAAGAGAGTTGAAATAGAACAAAAGTGAAAAATTGTGGTTAAAAAATTTAGTTCTATTTTACAGCATATTTATTCCAGGTAGTTTGCTAGTCATGATAGTTTTGAAAACGATAAAACCAAGTAGCCTCCAAACTCTTGGAAAAATTTATCATGCTTAAAAAACTAGACAAAGACTCTAATTCTCTGTCCTTCTAGGAGCAATGACTATATAATCTGTCAAAAAATGAGCATACTATAATCTAATATGTCATTTTTGGTGTAATAAGAAAGCTATTCCATGCTCTACTTCCTTGCATGCTATTAATAAGAGGCTGCCACATTATATTACTTTGTTCCTGAGCTGTGACTTAAATTTTTCACCCTTCAAGCAGGCCAAATGCAGTGATCTGATGCCCACTACATTTATTTCATATACAAAATCAGATGAAGTGACAGAATAGCTGCAGGTTATGAAACTTTGACATTTCAAGACGATGCAACAAAAGGCATCAGACTTTGACAGCTAGTAAGCTATATCAGAAATGTCTAATGCAATGTGAAGGTTGCACTGCAGTTTAATTGGATGTGTTAATAAATGGAATGCCAGTAATTTGCTGTGTTAATTTTTAATTTTTTACCACTTTTAATGGAAGCATATATCTAAATATGTAGAAAGCATATCTCACCCAGAGAGCATCTGAGCCACAATCAGTTTGAGACCATAAGTGGGGATTGCCAGCTGCCATATTCTTGCTGAACTTTGGGCATTTGCTAACACCTGCTGTCAGTGTAGGTAGCTTTGTGTGCTGTTTTGTTTCAACCAAGTCTGGTTTTCTCAGGACTATTATGATAAGATGTGAGATTACAGAATCCTTTAGGCTGGAAAAGATTATAGTGTCCAGTGATTAACCTTACACTGCCAAATCCACTGCTGAACTGTAGTAGAGTTGGGTTGTATTATTGCCAGACCCCAAGAAGTTCATGCAGACCAGTGTGCAGACAGGTGTCGCAGCTTGCCAATGAGAAGGGTTAAGCAATGATGATGGGAAAGGGGAGTTGAGAGAAGCCAATTCTGAGCAAAAGACATGATTCAGGTGAGCAACAAGCTTTTTAGGCATTCTCAAGAACCGTCTAGTAGTGAAGATGAATGCAGAGTGCCTGGGTATAGGGAGCTGGTGGTGATGCTGCAATGGTTCATGAAACACATGGCTGAGAAAGGGCTGCAGTATTTGAGAAGCAGAATTGCTGAATGATGGTGGTATGCTGTTAAACCTCCCAGGAACTGGCAAAGGGGCTGAAAGGTTTTTCAGTGGAGAACTACTGGAAAGTGTAGGAATGAGCAGTGAATAGGCAGGTGAATTAAAAATGCTAGGATTCCTTTTTAGTCCTCGGGACTGGAGATGCACTCTACCTGTTGTCAAAATCTGTAATGAAATTTAAACGTATACTAGCTTTATCATAATAATTTTTTTATCATTCCTTAAACTGAAAGCTGTAGAAGAAAAGGGGTTTTCTGGATAGTATTTCACGTAGTGATGAAAAGCTAAGGAAAATACTTCTCTTTTTTCTTGTTGTCTCTTTTCTGAGTTTGAACGTATTGCTAAATTAAGTCCTCTTAGATGGTATAAAATGGTATATAAAAATAGACAAGCTGGTAAAGAATGGAATCTTGTATGCCTTTACCAAAATGCTGTGTGAGAAAGGTAATAGACTTCTGAGAGTAGTATACTGAAATAACTATTTTCAAATGAGTTTACTCATGCTATAAGTGTTCTGAGAAATTTGATGGGAGAGAGATAAGCAAAGAGACTGCGATATCTGGGTGCGAATATGTAGGAACTGCATTACAGATGAGTTGCTTTAGTAGAAAGATGCTATGTGATTGAGGAAAATAGGGTAAAGTAAGGTATGTTAGTTTAAATAGATTGAAGTACATCTTAAAAGGAGAAGGGCATTAATACTGTTGCTATTTTGTTGACTGTTTGATAGTGTAGCTGTGCTGTTTAGATACATAATCAGAATAGTGACAGTTATGAAAATGCTAGAAGGCATAAAAAAACAAAAGGAAGAATTTTTGGTAAAAGTAGTACAGTTCATTTACTCAGGACAGAGGAGGAGGAGGAACAAGTCTTACTACTGAATGTGATGGAGATAATATTTACTTCAGCTGTCAAGGATGTTTTTTGATTGTCTATCTTGATGCACAAAGAGGAAATGTTAATCTTAGGCAATGCAGGAAGTCTAATTCAGGATGTTACTTGGCAGTTATCTTGAAAAAATTACCTGTGTTGTATTGGTATGTGGCATTCCTGTATGACCGAAAATACTCTCAAATTTTTTATTAAGACTTATTCTTCCCCCTCCCAAAAACTAAGTCAAGCCTCAGACTCAGTGAAGCCAAATAAGAAGAAATGAAGAGGTAGAGTTGTGAAGGTGAGTCTTGCATGTCAAGATGACAGATTGGAGACTTGGAAGTCACATGTGTCAAGAAATTAAAAAACACTAAACCCAACAGGTTAAATAGAATGAAAAAAGCTGATGGTAGTAATCCTTCAATGAGAAGAACTGTTTAAAGTGTGGCAGGTTTAAAATTAAAACCTTAAGATAGTTACTGACATGACTGAGAATGGAAAGAATGTGAGGAAGGCTGTGGTCTGATCAGTGGCCAGCACATCAGGGAATTCTTATGGAAGGTGCTATTACAGCAGACAACCCACAGGAGTTTTTTGCAGAGTTGTTCACTCTTGGAGGACTGTACATGAATTCTCAGACTGAAGAATTTTACAGACATGGTGAACAAGATCTTTTTAATTAATGTGTTGAGAGGCAATCAGTGTAAATAAATAGGATATCGTGCAAACCAGTTAAAATTTACTCAGGGTGTAAAACACCTCAGACGTGTAAGTGTCTAAGTTTTTTTGTCAGAAGTATGTAATCCATCACTTACAACAGGCTGTGTGTACCTAAGGAATGGGAGATGCAAATGTGATACCACAGTGACCTAGGAAAGAAGTAGAACTGAGTGCTTCAAGAAAGTAGAGTACCATAAAAATTTTTAAACACATCAAGTTAAAAAAAAAAAGATGGCCTTTTTTAGCTAGAAGTCACGCATCATAAAGCAGTTAGAATCCTTGGAGGGCACAGGGAGGGAGAGGAATAAGTATATGGCTGGTGTAATGCACTTCGATTTATAAAAAGCATTTGACAAGACCTCCTGCCAAAGGCTTTTAAAGGAAATCAGCTGCTGTGGATTAAGAGGAACCACCTCCTGTTGTATTAATAACTGGCCAGAAGATGAGAAAAAGGTAAGACTAAATGATCAATTTCCACAGAGGTCTTTCCAATGGGATCTTCAAGGATATGTGCCCTCAGCAAATTCATATGTATTCTAGACAAAGGAACAAAGTGTGCTGACATTCAGCTAGGAATGCAAAATCACACAATCCAAAGTTAATTGTGAGATTTCCAGAAGAATTTCAAAATAGACAGATACCAGACGATAAATAATAGCTGCTGGGATTCCATGTTTGCTAATTGTAATGTGATGCCTACTGCAGGAGGAGGATGAGAACACTTCTCATTGTGTCTGCTTTAACAGAGTCCTAGTTAGTTGTGAACCTCTGGCAGAAATGTTACTGTTTTCTGGGCAATTCTTTCAAGGTACAAACTTTGAAGGCAGAAGTGTTTAGGAAAGTAATAGAAAGTTGAACAGAAAAGATCATTATTGTTCTTCCTTGGTGTACTATATGCTGTATTCATCTTTGGTTCCTGTCCATGAGTAAAACTAGTGATGGTGAGTGGGATAGTCACTGTGGCCTGGCTTCTGTTTAAGAGAAGGCTAAACAGGATTGAGCAGTGGTAGGAGGAAAGTTTGTGGGTTAAACTTAAGCCTGAGGTCCTTCTGGAAAAGGGACCCAGAGGATGTGGCTCTGTACCTTTTTTTTTTCCCCCTTTCTCTAGCAAGTCCCACCACTTTATTGCAAGATAAATTTCCATTATATGGATTACTGTATGATATATGATTACTAAAAGGTGTTTTGCAGAGGAGATTTTACAGAGGTCATGGAAGCTCTTGGAGAAGAGTCCTGATCAGTTTAAGAATTAATGCTAAATTAAAAAAAAATAAAGCACTGCAAATACAGCTGACTTCTCAAGGCTGTGATGTAGAGTGTCTGTAATTCTGGTGTCTCTGAGTGATTGTGTCCTTGTAAAACTTAGGAAATTTGGGTTTCTATTAACTACATATAGGAATTCAAATGTGCACTAACTTGGGCATGTGAACTTTGAAACCTGAAAAACATCATTCTTAATAGAGGTATTAATCACCTACAGCCCTGATTATCTGCTTCAGGAGAAGCAGTAGTGAAAATTCTTTAGAACAAGAGCAGCTTTAATTTAGTCACCTTCCTCCAGGCCCAAAGTAACAGCTTTGGTCTCCTCTTCAGAGACCTTGGTGAGTGTTTCTGGGTCAGGTTAATGGCTACAGCACTGCAGCTTTTGTGAAGAATGCCAGTGTTACAAATTCAGTTATGAAAATATTCCTGTGTGTCACCCTGAATGACTCACCTAATGGACTAGCAGAATAGTTGCCTCCCTGCGAGTTGCGGTGGTTGATGACCACCTACTGTAAATTGCTGTCAGGTGTTATGGGTAGTAGAAGAAAAAAGCTGATCATTCAGTGTAAGCTGCCAGGACTGGTTTTCATTTTCAATTTGATGGAAAGGACTGAGGCTATTAACCCTTCCTTTCATTTCCCAAAATTGCTGATAGAAATTCCTGAACAGTTTTTAGTGAAGTGTATAAAGGGAGATAAAATGGGGGTCACTTTTAAGTGGGGGGGGAGGAAAGCTGCTAAATAAGTTTTACCTTGTCAGAAACAATCTGGCTATAACATTATGCTGGTTTTGCCCATGGGTTGTTGGTGAGTTTTTTGGTTGTTGTTAAAATTTATGCTGAGGCACATACTACAAAATTACAAAGGGAAATTGATACAAATTGAGAATTTTTTTGTTTACTGAGTTATAAATTGTATCACAGGAGAATTGCTTTTGAAAGCTTGTGGTTTTTCACCTCAAATAAAAACCTGTGGGAAAAAAAATGTAGCTGAGACTTCTGGTATGCATGAATCTACTAGAATTGAGAGATTCTCAAATTCTGTGAAATACTAGCTTTTCTCTATGTAGAATAAATCATTTAGCAATAAACCCTAGATTTTTGATATTGCATTTTTAAAAAATGTTAGTATAATTTCCTGACCTAATGTTGTTAAATTGGATGTCTGTTTATTGCTGTAAACCTATCTTTTCACTTAAATTTTTGTTGAACAGAGAGAATAGACAAATTTTGTATATGGAGATGAGAACTGACTACCCTCTCCTCTTAATGACTGATGCACAGGACTGTATATCTTAATGGTGAAAGTCACCGGAATATTAAGCAAGCTAAATACAGCTATCTCAAGTTAAATTTTTTGTGAACTTTTGTGAAGTTTATTCTGTATAAAGAAACCAGCTTTTATAAAATGTTTATCAAATGTTTTGTGTTAGTAGTCATGGTTGGACTTTCAGAGCATTTTGAAGAACAGTACTGCCACAGCACTGCTCTTTAGCCTTTGAACGTATAGAATTTCTTCAAGCCTTTCTGTAGAGAGGAATTTTTAAACTCCAGTTTGGAACAGTCTAATCCATACCAGATCCAGATTTTTTGGATAAAAATGATGTTTTGCAATCTTAGTCCTGGTTGTTTTTATTTCAAAAAAGATTTATTAAATATTTCTGGGTGTAAGTTCAAGAGTTCATTGTTATTCTGCTGTTACAACTTTAAAAATTATTCTTATAGGGAGATTTTGTTAGTTTGTGCAAGAATTTGTGTGGCAGTAAGCTATGACAGGATTAGGTCTGCAGAGGGAATAAACAGGTTCTCCCTTAGGGACTATGACTGTTGGAAATAATTTCTCTTAAGGTAAAAATGTTTGACTTCATTTGCAATTTGTATGCACATGCCAGTCTTGTCTCTAGGCAAAATGCTCCATTTAATCAACCCCTGATAATTCTTCATTTGCTGGAAATGCCCAAATCTGTTTAAATACTTAGAATTCGTATTGTTTTATTTTCTAAATCTGACAGTATACTGAAACATGACCACTAAATTGCTTCTGTTCATTTTGTCTATCTTTTTTTTGTGATTTACCATTTACATAGTAAGCTACTTAAGCCCTTTTTCTACTTAAGTATTGTTAAACCAGCTAATGCTGTGTAATGTGGGTCACTGGCTAAAATGATGTGTACTACTCAATTATCTGAACAGAAGGAATGATATGAAGAGAGGAAAATTGATATACTTTCTGAAAAGTAGGGGTTTGCCAGTTTTTTCTTAATGCTTGGGATTTTTTTCCTTAAGACATTGCATATATTGAACAATTGAGATTTAAACTTAAAATATCTTCATGAAAGGACAAGGTTCAGACTTCTCTTTTTTTCTTTTTGTAACTAAGAATAAGTCTGGGTGATTCAGTCAAGTTTAGGTGGTTCTGTTATTGAAGGAAGGAGGTTTGCATGTTTTGCTCATTCCAGTGCAGCAGAAATTGTCTTGAGAATTATGTAGTTCGTAGAAGGATTAGTATTTCCCAGTTAGAGAATATAATCTCAAAGCTGAAATCACTATTTTCTAATGTGTGGAAAGAACATGCTTTCAGATTATTTGGGGAACTTCTAGGGCCTGTTTTTAAAATTAAAATACAGAAATATTTGTGCAAGTGGATTGCAGTATTTGTATCAGTGCTTATGAAAGAAAAAGCTCTTCAATTGTGGCAGAAATCATGTTACATGCTTATTTCCACAAAACAGAAAATGCCCATGGAAAATGACAGATAATCTTAGAGATGCTTATGAAATATGAAATAAATACCTTATCTGTGTATTGTTTGAGTGTCAATGCCACTTAGCAATTTGCTAGTAGAGCACATGTGCCTTAAATGGATTTTTGCCAGGGATAGAATTCTCTATTTGTGTTGTGTGTAGCTCCCTTTTTAATGTGGAATCGTATTTACCAGGAACTTCATTTTAGTGACATTGAAGTGTGTCAGATTTATTTCAGAAAACACATGTTTTTTCAGAGGACTTCTGCCTATTTGCTGTTTGCGTTTTCATGACTCCTCTTTCCTTTAGTAACTTTTTTCCCTCTTCATTCCAGCCTCTCTTGCTTCTTGTACTCTGTTATATGGTGCTGTCTTGCAAGTATTACTGTTGTCTGGAAGGGCTCAGGAGGTCCATGGAAAATGTGAATACACTGATCTTTGTATGCTCAGGGCACACTTCACCTCTTGAAATTCTCTTCCTCGACATTAATTCTTTTGTCTCATTCTACACATGATGTGTTTTTGTTCCTGTGCCCATGCTAACCTATTTTCTTTGCTTGGAACATATTTTGTTGAAGCTGGATTCAAATGTCACGTCTATTTCTTCTTGTTTCAGAAGAGTGAAATTCTTTCCTCTGATGTCTATCTCCGGTGAACAGTCATGTCTGAAGAGTGCTTTACAGTGCTAATAAAATCAGGCAGGATTTTGTGAGCTTTGTCTCAGCTGAGTACTAAATAAGCTTCTGTATTGAGATAATTGTTATATTTATTGCCATATCTTCCCAGTAAATTCTGTGTGGTTTTGCTGCCTACCGAACTGCCTTTGTCATATGTGTTAGTGCTATGCCAGGAGTCTGGGTGCCTTACTTACGTATGTTTGTGTTTGCAGTTAAGATAGAATTTAAAGCCTCATTTACATTTCAAGACGAATTGTGACACAGCTGCTTTACAGAGACAGTGTGCAGTCAACCCCATGTTAGGTAATCCTTTGGTGTAAACTCACGTTTCTTAATCTCCTGTCCCTTTTGTCCCCTCATTTCCTATGACCTAAGAGTTGTCTGGCTTTCAGTGTTGAACACAGTTCAGCTTTGGCAGTATGGGGTTCATTATACCCAAGGAGCCATCAAGGATGCCTGGCTGTTATTCTGTTAGCAGTTACTAATTATGGTTCTGGAGTTTAGGGATCACTAAAACTTCAGCTCTTGCTGACTGCAGCCATTGATATCTGGTGTTTGGTCTGTGAGTCAAATAGTGTTAGAAGCTGTGAAATAACTCAGTGTGGCACTTAGTGCTGTGGTCTGGTTGACAAGATGGTGATTAAAGGTGTTGAACGCTGATCTTGGAGGTCCTTTCCAACCTTAAGGATTTTGTGATTGTTTTATTCTAAGCCAGCTATAAATGTTTCTAGCACACTGGTTATATCTCTTGCTTATAGTTAGGCCATTATTATAATGGAGACTTTTGTGGGAACTTGAATATGTTAATATTGATATGACAACCCCCCAAAATACTATTTATGGGTCTTTCCAAGGCTGAAGTAGATAGCTTTCTATTAGCCATAGCTTAGGAAGTTTAGACAGCTGGGTCATTTTTTTGCTGTGGTTTCCTTCACCAGAATGACCTGTTATATGTAAAAAATTCAGTGAGTAGAGCACACACAGAGTGCCTCCAAGAAGCGCCATCACCTTCTGAGGCAGAAGATATCTCTATGGAATTGCTCTCAGCTTCTTATTCCTTATCTATATCTTCAGGCAGCAGCTGTGTAGTCAGAAGCAAGATCACTCTGGCTGTGCTGCAGCTATGACATAATGCTGAGTTAATCATACTGAAGTGAGAACAGAAGTTGCTTCACTTACCTGTGTTGCAGGCTATGAATGCTCTTGACAGGGAATTAGGAAGGAAGAACAGGTTGCCTTACAGACAATGATGATTGTTTGCATGTTGCTTCTAGTTCATCATCTTTTTTAGCTCTAAATATGTTGTGTAGGAATCTTATTGCAAAACTGAGATAATTACAGTGTAAGTGTAATTAAGGAAGATGCTTATGAGACTTCTGACATCATCCCCATATAATACTATTGGGATACTCCCAGTTTCAGGCACTGTTTTCTTGGGCAGGAATCTACTGGTACCTTATGGACAGGTTTTTGTTTAAACAAAGAACAGCTGTGCCACTTGGACTCATTTTTTTAACTCTGGGCTTTGTTGTTCAGTTAAATACTGCCACTTACCCAGGAACTTACAAATAATTTCTATAAAAAGGTTAAATTTAGCTGTGGTGGCTTTTATCCCAGTGGAGTATCCTCAGTGGTAGGCAGTGATATTTTAGTGACTGTAGTTACTGTACTGAAGCTTGAAAGCTTCAACATTTTAGGATTGTACTATTCTCTTAATGTATTTTGCTGGTTTTTTTTCCAAAGCTGATCTGTAGCAATTAGAAAAGGCTATCCTATTTCTTAATGTTGAGGTTTTGTTAATGTAGGTGTACTGATCTTCAGCTTTGAGGCTATAGACTGCTAGGCTTAGATAATTGAAATAAGCAAAGTCTGAGCTTCTTCCATTTGTTTGACACGTGCATTAGTTTTCAGTTCTGACTATTGCCAGTTCTGTTGACTGCACAATACATATATCCAGTAAATACACACCTCCAGGTGTAGTCATCTGTCTTGTCATGTTTGTCAGCAGAATGTCTTCTGGGGTGGAAAAACATTTTAAGTATAGACTGGATAAGCAATTCAGCATGTTATAGTTAGTAGAAATGCTCTAGTAAAACAGATGGCAGGTGATGTTTTTCTAAGCCCTGTTCTGAAGTACTCTCTATAGATTTACTTAATAAAATAGTCTCATGTTATTTCAAATGAATATATAATGAAAAATATTTTAGGACTTAACATTTTTCAGTGGAATGTTAACACATTTATCAGTGGAAGAAATATGCAGATTGGTGATGACTTAAAAAAATTGTCAGAGATCATGTTTTTGTGAGCAAATGAACAATACCTTCCCTCTCCCAGATGCCTTTTGGCTTTTATTCTTTCATATAAAGTTCTATATTCCAGGCAGCCAGGCAGCATTTGTGTTATCAGTTTACCAAGTTCAAGAGTTGTTAGAACTTTTTTCCCCTGTTGGAAAGTTTTTCTTACCCCTCTTCCAAAAAAAAAAACAACCCTCTACAAACAACCAGAATTCATTACTTTGGAATCTTCATTTTCAGTCAAACTTTACTGACAATTTGTGCTTATCTGTTCATAAACCAAATGTTTGCTTAGTACTAATTCCTTTTTATTAATTTGTATTTTAGAGGAAAACACATTTCTCATACTTCAATGTCATGGATTCCTAGGTTTTCCTAGACAAAGAAGGGTTAGTTTCTTCTCATCACAAAGGCTGTCTGACTATGGATATAGACAGGCTGTGTGCTTGGTTTGATTTAGATTGATCTTTTCTAAAATGAGGAAGGCCAGAATACTATTTTTTTTAGATGCCACCCATGCCCTGTAAAATGTTATCAGTGCACTTCTTTCTCTACAGGCCCATCTTCTGGCCCTCTCCCAGCTGATGAAATGCCAGTTTATAGCCACAGCTTTTCTTTTCAGTCCTTAGAAGTGCTTCAGCTTATACTCTGTATGATTAAATTTTACTGCTTTTTTTACTGCAGTTTTCAAGGTGTTCTAGTACAATATCCCAGTCCTCTTTTGGTGTCCAGCTTGGTGTTGTCATAAAATTTACCACTATTCTGTAAAAGATTCTTGTGGTTGTTTCTGTACAATGGTGTGGATGATCCTCACTTTGCCCAGTCTTAGTCCTGTTGAGTGCCCAGCTGTAGATGTACTTTGTTTTACTGGCCAGTCTTGCATGCTTGCTGTGCTGAGTGTCATCCAGACACATTGCAGCTTCCATGCTTTCCTTATCTGCCACTTCCCCACAAAAAAGCAGATTTGTTGTAGTAGTCTGAATTTTATTTGGTTCCCTGGAGTACAGTGCAGGGCAACGGAATCATAAAATGGTTCAAGTTGAAAATGACATCTGAGATTGTAAAGTCCAACATTAACCCAGCACGGCATAATATTGTGTGTGTGTATTTCTTTTGTTCTGGTTCGAAGGAAAAGATAACAGACTTCCGAATCTGTGGAATATAAGCGCCACCCTCCCTACACACACATTCCCCTACACACCAGCCCATGTGACACTCTTAATCATTTTTGGGGGACTTAGAGAAATAACACTTTGAGCTGTAGTGCAGTGTGTGGTCCTGCTGCTGGGTTGATCTTGGACCTAGCTCATGGTTCTGCTATTCTTTAATAAAGAATAGCCTAATAGCTACTTTTGTGTTGACTCACACTGATCTCATGTGGGAAGGTTCTCAAGGTAAGTTGTGTTTATGATCAGATTTTGTTGTTCTTCTGTTAGAATTGCGTGTCAGCAAAGAGCAGGATGAGCCAGCTTAGTTTTGAGAGCACAGTGTGAGATTTGGTTTTTCGGTGGAAGTCTTTTGTCAGTATGAATGTGGAAAAATGCTTTCCCAGGAGGGAGACAATAGAAAGCAACTTTTCATAGCTGAAATAGGTAATATAAACAGTGGAACAGCAGTGAAGGGTCCTACTAAAATGTTGATACATCTTAGGGAAAAAGAGTTCTCATATATGGTAGCCTTGAGAGAACAAAATTTAGAGATGGAATTACAAGAAGTGTTTCAAGATCTTTTCGTATGTATTACAAAAGAATTTTTTTTGTTGTTTGCTTTATTTCCCCTTCCATGTGTCCAGATTGTGGCAATGTAAACTATTAAAGATGGAGCAAGAAATGCATTGCATAAGAGGATGCTGCTTGTTGTATTATGTCTGGGTGACTTAACAGCTTATGCTATGACTTACTTTTCCTTCATGGAAGAGAAACCATTTAAATTAATAAAAATATTATTGTTTAGATCATGTTATTTTGAATGCAGTTAAGAATAAAGCTATGTAGGAAACTCAAACCCTGATTTTTTTTAACTTGGCAGTGTGTAGCACTATATTTAATATGATAATCTGAGTCAAGTTTTCCATTGTGATGCCCTAGAGTAAAACCTGCAGTATTTGCAACTTGCAGAACAGTAGATTGCTTTTTCTCTTTTTGCCAATTTTAAGGCTTTCCTGTTAGTGGATATTAGTAGATATCTTGTTCGTTCCAGCAAGTAAGTCTTATTTTCTGTAACAGTTGGTGCGTTTTTAACTTCTAATCTCGTATTAGCAGAACACAGAAACTGAAGTTTGTAATTCCAAATAATTTGCTTTCCCAAGAAGAAGGAAGCCAGCATAGTCCTATAATAAAGCATTTTTATTTTGTTTGTGTTAAGATAGAGTGAAGGGGTAGAAACTTTTTTGGTTTTCTAAATGGAGCGATATTTAGGAAATACTCTACACACAATAAAATAACACTGCCCATATCTTGAAATAGAACAGAGTCTTGTGCCATTTGGACTAATAAGGCAAGCTACAGTGTCATGAGTGAAGGATAGTAGGGCATGGGAAAGCTTCTCAGAAAGGACATTGTTTTTTCCATAGTATCATTATAAATATATGAAAGTCAGTTACTACAGCGTAAAAATTTTTGGTTATGAGCTGTATCTTCTTTACTGCTTCAGAGTTTAACTGTTGAGGGAGGGAGGAATTTATTCATGCATATAGCAAGAAAAATCTGAGGTGCAGATTGCTTTACATCAGTATGGGTGGGGTTAGGCACATTGAGAGAATCTTACAGTATTTTAAAAATTTTTTTGCTTGTTTATGCCATGTTTAAATGAACATTGTTACAGTTAGGAGTAACCCCATGTTGTGTAGAGAGAAGTAATGATGGGGGAAGTTGTTGTGGTAATTGTTTATTTTACATAAACAAATTGAGATGTGTAAGATTTCTGAAACCCTTAAATACCTGACTTCAAGAGTGAAGTATTTTTGCTGATTGGTGTGTGTCCTATATAAAAGGAAGATTTTGATGATGATAAAATGGTTGTCAAGTCACTGTTTATCCTAAGATTGCTTGATTTTTGTCTCTTTAGCTTATTAACTTAGATGTGGTACGGAAAACGTATCAGTTACGTGGCTTATTTTATGCCTTTGGTGATGTGCAGCGGAAAGTTGCCTATACAGATTTGAATTGTGGGAATAGTGTTACTTAGGTAAGTCATTCTGATGACTTCTGGTCCAGTGAGGAATGAGAATGAATATTGTGTCATGGACTGGCTTTACAGTAATTTTAAGTGAAGAACAGTATCAGATTTAATTTTGTCTAGTAGTATATAGATTCCTAGTAGAAGTTGGAAGTGATGCTGATAAGTGGAAGACAAACATTCCTTCTGTGCTTGAGGCTTTCTGTGCCTTGGGCTTTTCTTTGCTGTTGATCTTTTCCCGGGTATAGTAACAAGTCAAATGCAAGGACTTAGGGAGGCATGACCTAACATGCCCTTCCACCTACGTATTGTAGGTCTGTATTCTCAGCGCGTCATGAGGAAGATTACCCACGTTTTGTAAACTTCAAACATGTTTGTATGCCCAGTGTGTTCAGAACCTTTAAAGGTTTACATAGAAATAGACAGATTGAGCAGACAGGATTTACCAGGCAGCATAGGACATAGTTTGACAAAATCCATTACCCTTCTGAATTTACAAGGTGTTAGCAGTGTTTCTGTAGAAATCTGTGACCGGACAACTTTTTCCCCTGCGCCTTTTTCTGATGGGTTTCTGTTTATGCCTGAAAGTTGGATATTGAAGGTCTTTTGACCTTGGAAATTGATCTGCTTGATTTCTCTAGAGCCCTAGCTCTGATATCTTTAGATCGTGCTCTGAGGTTTAATTGCTCAGCATGTGTAGTTCTTTTTCTGTTTTGTTTTGACTTTTCATTTCTCTTCAGTTGGTCGTTTGGCTTTATATTAAAGGAAGCATTTGTAATAGGCTGAGCTGAACAAGTTATTTTTTTGTTTTAAATGCCAGAAACTGACTTGCAGTGTTGGTTCTTGGCTCTCTCTGGGAGTGGGAGAAACACAGAAAAGTTCACTTCAGCAGATCTAAGTGATGATGAAATTGGTGACTTTTTCCCTAGGATTAAAACAAGGTACCATGTGTTTGCCATTCTCACTGTAATTACTAAAGCTCAGAATTGGTGTTTAAATGATTGTAGAAAATGCTTGTAAAGAATTACAGTATGTATTGGTCTAATTCTGAGCAGACTGAAATACCTTGTAGTGCCTTTTTTTATTTTTTCTGTTCCATTTTTCTGAAAGGAAAAAGCAGCAACAGCTTATGTGTGGAAGCACCTTTGTTATATTTGGCCCACAAGACACAGTGTGGACCTCTAATCCTGATATATTGGTATTGAATGTCATTCTAGGGATGTTTAAAGAAAAAGTTGAACATTTTTAGAGAGCTGGAACAAAGGAAGTGTCTGGAGAGGATGCAAGTTTTAAAATGTTGCAAAATAGACATCTGCTAATTGATTTTTCAATTTTGGGTCTTGGAAAAGTAGTAATAATCTCTTTAAAACAGCCTCACATAACTTTGATTTGATCTTATTAGCATCACTGGAAGTAATTGTTGTAATTAGAGCTGTGATCTACTCTCTTATTGGCATACAGGGGAATGGGAAAAATAATTAAAGTAATAGATTTGCATTGATTTATTACTTGCTGTAACTTGAAGAAAAAGTATGGACCTTCTCATTTATTTATTAATTCCAAGGAATCACCAAGGTGATTTCTTTTCTTAGCCTGGCCTTGTTCTGTAACCTAGAGTATTTTTGAACTAAGATGATGGGACAATCCAATACATTACATCATTTGACTGAATTTAATGTGAGCTCCCTGGAGTGGAACTTCTTAAATCAATAACATTAGTGCCACTCATTTTTAAAGGAAATGGCACGAACCAATAATGACAAGCTAGCAATAAAAGAGGAATAGTCTTTTTGGAGGCATTTCAAAAGAATAAGCGCGTTCTTAGATGTCCTGGTGTGTGATCATTTCAGAGACAATGGAACTACTTTTAGCTAAGGTTGAAGAGACCAAATCAGAAAGCTGGACATATATTGGCTCTGTATAAAATGGGAGAGATGCAAGATTCTTGCAATATGATAGAAGATGCTATCCACAGTTAGATGCATAGTACTTTAAAGTAACGCACAATTCCAGACCACCTTCAAGCCTTAATCGAGGGAGTTCATTGGCGTGTGGAAATGTGAATACCATTACAAAAAACAAAGGTGGTTGAAGAATAGTGTAAAGAAGTTTGTATTGTTTTAAAAACACAAACCCAATTGTACAGTTGTCAGTTGACTTAACTGCAATTCTCCTTAAAGGAAAGGACATTCCAAGTGTAGTAGTTGCGGATTTTTCCCCAGTTTTACCATAGGAAGTAAAAAATGGTTAAATCAATGCAACAGCTAGTATTGGCATTGTCCTTTTCAGGTGCTGAGAGGAGGCTGCATTGTCTCCTGTTCTCTTTTATAGTACTGATAGGTTAACTGATTCAGTAGTGTGAACTGGTCCTCAGTATTAAAAAAACCTTACAACTAAAAACACTAATAGATTAGGAGGTTAACAAGGTAGCAGTAAGCAATAAGACTAGATTGTGTTTTGTCTATCCTGTATAACTCAGTATAAACTCAGTTTTAACAGAATACATAATTTAGAGCAAATATGGTTCCAGAGATGAAGTCATACTGGGAATTAGATATGGGAAAATACCTGTCTTCATAAGATCAGAATAGCAAAGAAGAAGACAATTCTGTGTCTTTCAGCAGCAAGAGGTTGTTGTGACAATCATTCTACAAGACTGCATCCCCAGTGCAAATCAGTATTTTTTGTACCAGTTGTCTCTCTGGGACTTTTTTGTGCATCACTAGATGAGACCTTCTCAGCTAGATGACTTTGCTATCTCCATGCTTATAAATAAAGTTTGAAATTCATTCTCTCTTCAGTGCTATATTTTTTTTTAGAAATTCTTTGTTTGCTTTCACAGCATCTTAATGGAAATGTAGTAAAGAAGCTTTCTTAGCCGATACTAATCTTAATCTTGCCAGGTATGCAATAAGCAGCTTGATTTGTGTTGCTCAACCCTCTCGGTGGTGATGGCAGCACCATGTGGCCATTAGCTACAGAAAGGCCACTGAGGTGGCTCTGCTGTCACAGGGGGGAATTTTATCGTGTGCCAGCAGTTTTGTACTGAAGATGCAATTTTTCCATGTCCTTTTTTTTCCCCCGAGAGAGACTTTATGAAATGAATGCGCCTGTACAGTGGCATCTGTCACGTGTTTGAGGCCATGGTGACTAAGTTACTCATGTGCTTGTGACTGCCAAACAAGGAAGGATTAGATCTCCTGTAAGTGGGGTCAAGGCCAGGGTTTCAGCAGACCCTGCCAAGTCATGTCGTTCTGACACTGTACAGCAGTGGCCACTGTGGTGGCCCCGGGGACTCGAAACTTCAGTGATGTTCGATTTTGTCTGTCAGACCAGATTTTAGAAGCATGTGCTCTGCTAAACAGGCTGGCAGCTGTGTGGGTACTGCAGAGGTGGAACTTGCTGGTTTTGCTAGACTTTCGAAATAACTTTTTTAGAAAAATGTGTTTAACATAAGGAAATGGAGTATCATATGAATCAAATTCCTTCAATCACATGTATACACTTGGAAAACTCTTTTGTCAGTGGAACGTGAATGCTTTAGAGTGTGTGGATGGTCCCTTGTGAGGTTAGAGCTGGAATTGTTGGTTTGCTCGTTTGTCTGCCTCTGCAGCAATTTGAGAGCAAACCATACCAGCTTTATCCACATGCACCTCTGGTTTTATGGGGAGGGCCTGCTCTCTCAGGTGCTGCCAGGCCTCTGGGGACCCTCGCTGTGCGGGGCCTGGCTGTGGCCGGGCGCTCCTGCCCTGCATTTCCAGCCAAGCTCTGGCTCCTGTCTGGTGCTCCCACCAGGCCCTCACAGGCAGGGCCTTGCAGGGGGCCCTGAGGGGCAGGCCCGGCACAGCCATGGAGAGCATCCCCCTTCGTGCCCCATGCCTCGACCTTAATCTCCAGGTGGGTTTATCCTATTGCCCAGCCTCCTTTGGCCAGTGCCTTAGCATATTACTTGGGTTTTCCACAGTCCTTTGGCCTGTACAGGCTCCTTAACTTTTTAAATTTTTTTCTTAAGAATGCCTATCATCTAGAATTATTTTCATTTTATATTATAAGTACAAGAGAGCATTATGGAGTTCAGTGTCTTCACAGATAGCAAAGGTTTTATGAACTTTAGGTTTCTTTCCAGGGACATGCAAAATATTTTTTGCCCCCTATTAATTAAGTCTAATTCCTTCAGCATATACCTCTTTGCTTGCTGGCTCTTCACCTGTTTTACCAGACAGTCTTCAGTTTAATTTGCTTAGCAGATCCCATTGTGAATAAGTAAGACAGAAATACGAAGTATAGGTGTTTTCTGGAGGGCTTGCAAGGGTCATGGTGTGGCCTTTGGTGTCCCTTCCCTCCAGGATGTACCTGAGGTATGCCAAGCTTGTAGCTTGTAAGACATCAAGACAAAACCATATTTTTTTGTGAGAGTATTTCTAACTATTGAATATTTGCTAAATCTAATGCTGTATTAAGCTTTATAATATTTAGAAATTCATAGACTTTCATAGTGGAGGCATTGATGAGGATGTTGATACTAAGGTAAGGCATTTAACAGGAAACCAAGCTGAAACCAAAATATTTAAGAGATGGAATTTGGTTGTTTGTTTTACCTATCAGGTTTCCAGCTAACATCACTGGATTTGAGGAAAATCCTTTTCTGTGTGTCCAGTTTCATATCTGTGCACATGTGTAAACGAAGCATGAAAAGTTTTATAAATAATATTGCACTTTACTGCAAGTATGTAAAATTGAAATGGAGACATTAGGAATAGGCAGATTACTATACACCACTGAGAACAAAATCAGTATGCTATTTCTTCCTAGTTCTGGTATCTACATTGTAAGAAATCTGGCTTTTTATTGCTCTCTCCAACACTGAAACAAAGACAGTGTCTAAGAATTAGAAGAATTACCTTATACTGATTAAATTGAGAGAAGCACAGAAATGAATATTTCATGCCATGGGACCATAGACAGCTGAAGCAATGCAGATTCCATATAATGGATAACCAAAAGCAAGTTGCATCACAGTGTTGACACTAGTAAAGTTCATATGCCATCTCTAAATCTAGATCTGGGTATTTTTTAGATGTGTTCTGTGTTACTGTATTATGTTAAATACTTGAAGAGTTAAAAACCAACCTTCAAAATACTTGTTCTCTTTACTCCAAAGAGTGAATTTGAATATAGTCATTGCTGGGTATTAAATCTGATTTCACTCTTGTGACCATTGGCAGGACTCAAGGAAACAGTATGAAGCTGCATCAAGGGAGGTTTCGGTTGGATATCAGGAAAAGGTTTTTTACCCAGAAGGTGGTTGGGTACTAGAACAGGCTCCCCAGGGAGGTGGTCACTACATCAAGCCTGACAGAGTTCAAGAAGTGTTTGGACAATGCTCTCAGGCACAGGGTATGACTCTTGGGGTGACCTGACCAAGGCCAGGAGATGGACTCCATCCTGATAGGTCCTTTCCAACTTGGCATATTCAATGATTCTGTGATTCTGCTAGTATTAAGGTATGGAGACCTTTAAAATGGTCAGCTGCATATGACAATAAGGAGAGGGAGAATTACTTCAGCATTAATTGGAGAACATGGGTATTTGTTAGATGATGGGGTTTTCCAGAAAAAGTTGCTTTATGACACCTTGTCCCTCCTGTCTCCATGGTCTATCTCACTTCCCTTTGCACACACGCAGAGAAAGTGCTTTCTAAAGTTCATCGTATTTCAGTTCCTTGAGCAAATGCAGAAGAGCTCTCTGAGAGCATGATACTGTAGGAGCTTTTCTGCAATAAGGCAAAGTAGAAAATATGATTGTAACGTCTGTGCTCTCAGTAGAGCTGAAGCAAGCAGTTTCATCAGCTGGATACAGCACTGTTGTAGAGATGTACTTTTTGTTGGTCTTGAGTGAAACACTAGTTACTTCTCAAGTATCAAAATCAAGATTTTTCTAAACCAGCTAAGTTTGATACTAAATTTACAGACATACTAAGGAAATCTAAGCAGGGACACTAGATCATTGTAACTTTCATATTTGTGAGTTAGCAAGCCTTTCTTTTCACAATAGCTCCATTGGAATAAGTGAAAACATGCAATTTATTGTTTTGTTTTTCCTCCCCATTAACAGTGCAATGTTAGCATTACTTGTTACAAGGACATGCTTTTGGTTTTATGTAGAGCTGAGGCATCATTTTATGGTCTTTTTATAGAGTATATGGGAGGGATGATAGAAGTTCTAATACAGATGATTTAACATATATACTCAGGTTTTATAGTACTTGCTTTGTTTTCACTCAAGATTTCAACTAATATACAAATGAAATTGTGGTGGCTTTGGCACTTTGTACCTTTGTACTATGAGTCGAGAGGATGCTATGTATGTGTATGGGGTGTGTGCAAATGAAATCTGCATTTGTCTCCAGGAAGTATTTTTACAGCATATTAAAATTATTTGGAGGTATAGTTTTCTGATAGGATTTTTTTGTAGGACTTAAATACTTCTAATTTGAAAGGATTTATGTTAAGTGGAATTATGTTAAGTGAAATATTTTGGCATAGCTTCTCTACTTCCCTTTTACTTTCTGTAAATGTAGATATTTACCCAAATTGCAAATGAAACCATTATTTGTTTAACAGCCTCCTGCTAGTGTCCTCACAAAAGCATCTGGAGGCTTTATTTCTAGAAGTTGGCAGTTGAATTCAGTTTTCTTCCTTCTGTAATGTTGTATCTTCACTGAAAAAAACCTCCAAACAACTAAAACCAACAAAACAAACAGCAAAAAACCCTCACTCAAACCCCAGTGTCCTTGGCTATTTGAATATTGTCCATCATATATCTCCTTAAAAGTGACAAGCTTTCTTAACAGTAGCAGATTTAACTCCCTTGTGTTGAATTTGATGTGTAATATCCTTACTCCTTGCATGTACCAGAACTTGTCAAAGTGATGTGAACATTGCTTTCCCTCTAATGGTGGGTCCAGTGCCATTTCCACCTCACAGTGCCCCCACTGACCAGAGGCTGTGGCTCAGCTGAAGTAAAAGGTTCCAGCTGCCACCGGGTAGCCTCTTGCATAAGCACATAATCAACTTACATTAAGAAACAAAGTAAGTCATTATCTCTTCTTATCAGAATACTTGCTCCATTTGAATTCAGAGTACAATGTATAATTGATCCCTTGGAAGCCATGTGCACTAGAAAAAGAACTAACAGATTAACTGGTAAACTCACAATCTTGCTCTGCACTAGACCTACAGTAGCTATTTGCTTCCAGGGGTGTGCTTATTGGATATGGTAACTGATATGGCTGCTGTTGCAAGGCCTCAGATGCAGTCATGTTCTAAAAAGTAAAATAAATGTGAAAATATTTTCTGCTTTCCTTGATTTTCCATATCTGCTTATTTATAAGAAAAAATGTTGGGTTTCCTTTTCTGTTTATACTGTGCTTCCTACAAGGATTGAAGTTGGGATCTATGCCTGGTATTCCCTCTGTTTTTATTAAATGTAGTTGTATTTTATTTCTAAGGAGTTGTATAATAGAATGCCTCAAAGATTTTTTTTTTCTAGATGGCAAAAGTAAATTACTTTCTCCTCTTGAAATTCTCTCTTACTTATGGATTGTATCTTCTTACATTTAGAGGAGGGGGGGGAAAAGGAAAGTATTAGGAAGTGGACAAAAATAACTCCTGTAAGACATTGTACTACCAACCAGGGCGCTTCCAAGGATTACTTATCTCATTTGTAGTAATACTCCTTGGGCTATCACCTGAAGTTTTATTTTTGGCACTAAGGATAGTGGTATCTTGCCCCATTTTTGTTGCCTACAGGACAGCTGATCCTGTCTGTAGGATACATGTCCTGAAGAGTACCCCATGTCATTAAAACACATTACAAAATGTGGATTTTACAAAACTGGTCATGTGCTCTTCTGCAGGAATCAAACATACCTCTTTCATTAGGAGTCTGTGTTCCTGTCTATGGGTGAAATGGGACTTCTAGAATCTTGGTATTTTATTGCATTTTGGGGGATCAAAGAAGTTAGTCTAGAACAAAGATTTCTGATTTGATTTAGGGATTGCTTTTGGCTTTCAACGTTTTTAAAAGTTTAAGGTAAAGAATTATCTGATAGAATAAATGTCATGAATAGTTAGGTTTTTGTTTACAAACACAGTTGTTATTGAAATTGGCCGGGTAATCAATAAACTCATGTTAGCTGGTTTAGAGAGAGTATAGAATTGCCTCTCCTAAAATCACTGAATTCTAGACATTTGTCTGTCAGTTTATGCAGCCAGCTGATATGTGGAAGTTGTTTGATCTAAACCTCTGCTCAGAATATGGACAGTTTTACAGTTCATTGAACTTTGAAGTCAGTCAAATCTGATTCACACTTCCCTATTTGTAGATGGATCAAATGATTGCGAAGTACAGAACTGTTGTGTACTTTTGAAAGAATAGATGTTACAGTATAATAACAGTATTGGATATTCACTTTATACTTAATTCTTATTTTGTCCACAGAGATATAAAAAAACCTACACAGCATGACAAGCTAGGTCAAAAGTGTCATTGCTTTTCCTAACCCAATTTTGCAGCAACTGAGAATTTTCAGTTTGGGGGTTTTTTTCACTTGGACTGATTATAGGAATTTCTAGTCCAACAGGAAAAGACACATGATGGGGGCATGCTGTTTTCTGGGAATTAGTTTTATTAAGCATGAAAGCTGAAACTTTAAAAGAATGTTTGTCTATTGGACTTTTTGAAAAAAGAACAACACCAGGGAAAATCTATTAAAAATATTTTCTTTGCTTTTGTAATAACTCCATTTCGTAAGTAGGTGTATTCATTTGAAACAAAAAAAAGTTGTTAGCAAATGTACTTTTTGTGATTATCTAGCTCTTTCACTTCACAAGTTCTTTAGCCTGTTATACACAGCAGATTAACATAGATAATCCTTATAATTCTGGTTCAGTAGTTTTTTGATACTTGCTCAGTTGAAGTAGTATTTCTCAGGAGTCATTCTTCTATTATAAACGTGAATTGTTTATTTCTTAGGGGTTTTTTCTAAGATAGTCTGTCTTAGAGGCTATCCAGAAGCCAGGTGTACTCAGCTTGGTTTCTGAGGGATCTGTAGGGCCTGTGATGCCCTTAGGTATATGTGTGCTTTTTCAAATTTGCTAAATAGAGGTCTTTCCTGCCAGCATGTACTGGGGGCTTACTTCTATTTGTGTTTCCCAAAATGTGGGGTACAGAGACTCATTTTATTCAGGAGAAAGTGTGATTAGGTTTTTTTTCTTGTTTTTTTTCCTTTGCTCATCATTAAAAAGGGAAGGAATGGCAGATCAGCCTTTGAAGTCTGAGAAACATTTCTTCAGGGAGATTTTTAAAGATGTAAGTTGATGTTGTGGAGTATATTTGTCTAGGGGAGCGGAAATGGTGATTTTTCTTAGATTCTGGAGTCCTGAGAGAGCTTTATGGCAAAAAGCAACTATGGCATCACAAGTTGTTTTTAGGGGATGATGTATTATAAGTACTTGCCTCCACCCCTCCCCACATCAAAGAAGTCACAGCAGTAAATCAAAGCCTGAAAGTCAGTGACTCCTCTTACGTTTTTATGTATGCTTTTGCTGCTGCATAGAAACCAGCAGCATCAAAAGGTTGTTAAACCTCTTCTCTGTATCACTGAATGACAGACATGTGAAGGTTGAGATTACACTTATCATCTCATCCCAGACAAACCTGCATAAACTCCTTTGCCTTTATTATCAAAATCATTGCAAGTCAGAATGTATTAATCTCAACCTACAGTACAGTTCTAGAGTTGATAGAAAAGTCTTTCTTTAAAAATACCTTTCCTTTTCTGCATGAAGGACATAGAACAGTTTTGATATTTTGAAATACAGTGTGGACATTGTCTTCCACATATAAATAAAAGGAGGCATATGGATCACCTAAAGCTTAAAATAATGTCCCCCATATTGTATAATTATACTGATACAAGTCTCCCAGTAACATTTTAAAAGGGAAGTAGCTACAGTTCTGCTAAAACAAAACAATTTGAACCATCTTTGCCTCTGACCAAAAGATGGTCTTTCATACTGTACTTAGTATACTGGAGCTTGACTTATATGTGTTGGGTGTACCATGCTGACCTTACTTGGAGTTCTCTGGCTATTATTAATGCTTTATTAGTAGTATTTTACAGGTATGAAATGTTTACTCAGGCTGGCTGTTCATTGTAGATCAACTTGTAGTACCTTACAGGTGACTGACTATATTTTGAGAAAGTGTTTTATTTAAGCATTCCTCACCTTTGCTGTATCAGAAGTGTTCTCTGAATTATTAATGATATCTTGGTTTAAAATTCACCCTGTCTTCACTGAACTGTTTAAGATGATTAAAACTGAAAGTCTGTCCTTGAGTTCTGGTGTCCTGCACGTTCAGGGATTAGTTGGGTACTGGAGTTTCTCTGACTTCAGTTCCCAAAGAGTTTACTTATAAACCTTCATTTTCACTGTTATAGATGCTAAACATTGACTCTTTTGATTTCTAGAGTTTGATTTAATTACTTGTATAACAGGTGTTCAGGACTTCCTAGGTTTTTGTATTTTTGACTAGCAATTGGTGACTAGCTTCTAACTAAGCAGTCAATATCTTGTATTGTAATGAGTTTTTAAAAATGTTACATGTCTTATTCTGTATGTGACTATATATGACAAAGGAAATACCTCTAATTTAAAATAATGGTTTTGTATGAATATCTAAATTTTAAAACACAGTTAATAGCAAATGCTGGTAAAGTTTATTTTTTGTAAATATTTGACTAATTACTGTAGAAGTTCTTGAAGTCTTTTGATATTTGTAAAAGTACAGAGTTGTGAAATATTTATTGTACCTCAGATTGTTCAGTTGCAAGTCTTTAAATCTGTTCTTTGAGAGTAAAAGTAAATATTAAAAAGCTCACTGCATCAAAAGAATTGTAAAGTAATGTTTAATCTTAATGGAATTCACATTTCTTAAGTGCAGTGAAAAAAACAAAAGGGATTCTAAAATCTTGTGGTTACTGGTATCATAAACTTCTTATGCATCATGAGTGGATTTACTCATACTCCTGACGTGAACACTCAAAGCTATTGAATGTCTTTTATGCCATTTTATAAGTTTAAAATTCTTGTCCTTCATCAGTGTAGACTTTATATGAAGTCAGGTTTATGATCCTCATGCCTGCTAATTCTGGAAAATTTAAAAGATCTTCACTATTATGCATGAGGATTGAACGTGGCATTTAATCAGCAACACCTATGTGTTAGTAGGTGAAACTGTAAAATACCGTTTGTGACCTTTTACCTGAATCAACATATGGCTTTTTGCCCTGAACTGCTTCAACACATGGCATTGCTTTGTCATACAGGAAGCAGTAATAGCTTAAAATTTTATATTCCTTGAATGTTTCAGAACTGTACTTGAATACTATAGTATATGTAAGACTTAGAAGTATGTTGAAAGTGTTTCAAATAGCTCCAAATAAATATTTCATTAACCTTATAGCCATCTGTAATTAGGGTCCTTCTTTCTATCAATCTGTCTTTGTGTTCACCAAGCTGAATTTGCGTAACATCAGATTTGGTGCTGATGTGCAACAAAAAGCATGGAGATGGAGGAAAATGCTAGGTAGCTTCTAGTGCTACATAATTAGTCCATTATTCCAGTCGATTCCATATAGTCCTGTCCATTCCATTCTATATAGTCCATTATTCTGAACAGCCAAGTTATTTTTGAACTATATGCTCAAGATTTCTTCAAGATGAAGTGTCGGGATGCTGGGGTTACATTGTGACTCTTCAAATAGCGCTCAAAACCAATTGCATGTTAGAGAGAATTTGCATGCTACACTGCAGGGAGTATGGCCGTATTAAATACTAGTAGTAGGAAATTTGGCTGTTAGTATTATCATCTTGACTTATTCCAGGCTATTGTTAAATTTACCAGTAACGCGGGGAGAACTTGGTGCTTGTACTATACCTTTCTACTTCTGTTGATGGTTCTGTAGATTAATATAGTCTGGCCTTAGGGGGAGTAAGTTCAGGACACCTGCCGGTTTTACTGAGGATTTAGGTTTCTCCTTATGGATGTGGAAAACAGGTAGCAATTGCTTTAGTAGTACAGCATTCAGCAGCACCCATGTGGTAGTTTTTCTCTCTCAATTTTATCTTGGGTTATTTGCTTCTGATAAGGTTGCAGCCTGACCTCAAGTATGTGTGGTAGCATAGCTACAGATATATACTGGGAGACTTCTTTAAAAGTAATCTTTGTGTAGCAAAAACAACCCCAAAAAGATGTTAGAGTCACTGTTCTTCAAGAAGCTGTAATTCAATATCAAGTGTGAATAATTAGATATGTAAAGGTATACAGAGATATGAGTTTACAGTAAATATTTTGGTGGTTCTCCAGTACAAATAGGTATGTAGCTTTAGATTATTTTGGATGGAACAGTTCATGTAATAACATTTGGACATTCTTTGGTCATTGACTTGGTGGCCTGCAAGACCAGCATTTTATAAGCTGTTGGTTTTGTGATACCATCATATAATACAAGAACATTGCCCCACCTTCTGTCTGCTAGAATGACAGCTTCACTAACTCTGTATCCACTTAGGAATGAAAATCCTCTGGAGGTCTAACAGGCACTGACCATTAGGATAGTGAGTAGTTGCTACTTGGGAGTGAACTTGTTTTACAGATTTAAATGTGATGACAAGGGTTAGCAATGGGGGGAGGTGTTTTCTTGACATCAAAACTACATTATATCTATACTATATTTTTGTAGTACGAGTAGGAATGGAGCTCTGCTGCTCAGCTGTGTGTCAGTAGACTGCAGAGTGCAATCGTTAACTACCCTTTTTTTTTCATCCATAGTTTACTTGAACAATTTAAAGACCAGCAAACATTTAGATGAGGCATTTTCACAGCTCTTGAACTAAGTATAAAGAAGAATGCAGATGTCCATATATTTTAATTATCTTTGTCCTAGAATTTAGAAGGGAAATTTAACTCTTCCTCTTGTTTGCTAAAATCCTAGTGGAAGGTGATGTCACTCTCACCAGTTCTGATAACGTCTGATGGTAGAGTAATTTACTGTTCTAAATATAAAGCACATTTTTAGAATGCATTCCCTTTCGAATAATCTGAAGCTCCTGTTAGAATACTATTTAGGAATGGATGTTGTTGCATCTGATCTTGTACATCTTGCCAATGCATACTGTCTCCATATGCACTGTGTTACTCTTTGGAAAAGATTCACAACAGGTATTCTTGCTTGATTTTTCTTAGTAATTTAGTTACTTAATTTAATAATAATGTTAATTTAAAAGAAAATAGCTAGTTTGGCATATCTGTGGGTTTGTTGCTTATTTTTGAATGAATGAAAGCAATCTCTTGCTTGCATTCCTCCATCCTGCTGTTTCTTTAGAATCTGTAAATATAACTTAAAAATTTTCCATTTTCTGCCCTGAAAATTTTGATGGTTTTAGATTTTTTCTTCTTGGATTACTGCAAACAGAAGTAGTTATTGGCAACTAAGAGTAAAAAAAAATATCTGCATTCTGAAGTATCTATACAACTCTCTTGAAAGTATCTTTGTAGATACTCTGAGTGACTGGCACTGCATGTAGATCTTTGTGGCCTTCAGTTGCCTTAAAAAAATGGAATTGTTCCTCTTTTACAGCTCTTCTTGGCACCTAAGGTAGCTGTACATTTCCTCTGCAAACCTTAATTTCAGTAGCTCCTTTTGGTCTGGAGCTAGTTAGAAATCAACTTGATTTTTAATTAATTAAAGTACTAAGGCTGTCAAATATACTGTGTCTTATGTGACACTTTCCCTTCTAGTTTCTCTTACTACTGCACTTTGCAGTGTAGTTTTTTTTCTCATTTGCCTTTCTGATTGCAAGTGAGACTCTTGAAAGGATTTCCTTGTAGAGGAGTCCTTGACTGGACCTGGGCAGAGGAGCAGGAGGCTCACAGTGTCCATGTCCCACTGGCGACAGGGGGCAAAATGTGTCAGAACTGGTACATTGAGGGGAAGAAAAAGTGTAGCAAAAGCATTTTTCCAGATGCCCAGTAATTCACATATGTCACAAATCTACTTTCTTACCATCATTGCAGTGATTCCATGAAATTAGATGAAGATTGCATATGTGGATGGAATAGGAGACTTTTATCTTTGTCACTTCTATTGTTACTTTTCAGTAGCAATAGGAAGTAAATGGGGAAACTAAAGATTTGCCTGAAAAGAAAGCACAGACATCAGAAATAGCTACACCTAATGGGTCACTATGTCAGCAGTATTTGAAATTTAAATTGACTGCTTAGAAGGTATCTCAATCTTCCTTGAATAACTGAGGTAAGCTTTTATGTATGTGAAACAAAGAATTATTGTAACCCTTTTTGGGAGGAACACAGATCACTGGCTTTGTCATCCAGGAGGTCAAATTATTCAACCATTCAAAGTACAGAGTATGGGGAATTTTTTTCAGCTAAAAATTATGTTCCAAACTGGAAATCAGAAAGGAGAATTAGACTGTCTTCAAAGTGCTATATTGCGTTATCCCAGTGCCAGCTCATGTGCCACAACTGGAATCTAGTTTTATTAGGATAGCTTCAGTTTTACTCTAAGTACAATGCTCAAGGAGGCATGAACTGGAAGGCTGAAATAAAATTTATATTAAGGACACATATAGAAGTGTTAAGTATTTTACAGAAATTGGAACATTTGCTGTTGTGACAATGTTTGTTCTAACAGCTGTGGAGTATAGAACTTTGCATCATTTCATCATCATACTTTTCCGTTTCCTCTTCAAAAATGTCACAAAAACTTATTTCAGCTTATTGCTATAAATCCTTTTCCCCTTGTCTACATGCAGAAGACCCTTGCAGGAGGTGGAAAGAAGGATCAGAAAACCAGGATGCACCAAGTAGTAGAAAATGTGGCTTGGTTGGGAAACTTGTGGCCCTGGCACCATTTTCTGTAGTTAAGATGTACCTGCCTTTGCTTCTGATCACATCTTTTCCCTGAGAGTCATAAATAAAATTATCTATTTGCAGTTAAAGAATGTTATTATCTTCTTTCTTTTCCCTCTGCATACACATACGTCCAATATTCTGTGATTTTTAGGCAATTGACTGGGGAGAGTTTTGATTTCAAATGTTATTTCTCACCAAAATCATCATCCAGTGATTTAAAATTCATTTCCTGAAATGAAATGTGGTAATATTCTGTGGCAACAGATCCCATTATGGGTGACCCATAGGAAATGTGTTAATTAGTCATAGAAGTTTCTGGGAGAGAGTTGTTCTGGGGTTTTTTTTGATTGATTGGTTTTTTGGGTTTTTTGGTGGTTGCCTCTGAAGAGCTGCATTTTGGTATTCCATTAAAGTAGTTATTTAATGGCATATGTCTATGACTCGTAGGTGAATGAAGTAATTTACTTTCTGTTTACAATGTCTCATATTGAGGTAGTCCTTTTTCAGAATATAAAACCTGACAGGGTATTTATCTGATAATTATATGAATTCTTTTATCTGTGCTATTCTATATTCATATGAAACATGACAATCTGAACAGCTTTCAAAGTTGTCGTCTTCATACTGAGCTTGGCAAATTCATATGAAGGGCTGGCACAATACTGTGAACAAAATAGAAAGCTTAAGTGCTCTCTCTATAGGTATTTGTGATTTGGCCTATCATTTGAAATGTAACTAAGATCCTTTAAATTGATGAGAATTTCACCCTTTATCTCCACAAATACATACATACAAATTAGAGATTTTTTTTTGCAAAAGTAGACTATTTAAAAGCTTAATCTATTGTATTGGTTAGCAATTTTAGGAGATGTAGATTATTGAAAAATTATTATTTCTTTAGATGGATTTTTGTTATCTATAGATGAAATCTACCCTTAAAAGGATGGGATTTGAAAAGATGAGATAAAAATCTGCATTCTGTGCCATTGTTTGCAAAGGGACATGGCTGCACCTATTCCTGCAGAATGTGTCAAGTGTAAAAGAGCAGGTACTCAGTGCATTTGGCAAATGAAGACAAAGATGAGATTATATGATCTTATGGTTTGGTAAATAGTGCATGATAAAGACAATTTCCTTACAGTATTAGAAAGGAAAACAACGTTTTTTTTCTCTTCAGTTTAGTGAATTACAGCTTTGAGATATTCAAGTTGTTTCTCTTCACTGTATGAAAAATTGGAAACTGAGAGCCTTTAGTGCAGAGCTGTTGTAATGCGTGAATGTTTTTTTCACACTGTGCGCTATTAGTTCTTCTTGTAGATTCTGAGTGATAATGGCTTGTCAGTATCTGTTATCCTAAAACTTCAAAGTGGTTGAGCAGCTGTGTGTTCAGTGTGCAGTTTTAACAGTGGTGCTAATTGCTTAATTGACATCAAATATTCGTGATTCAGTAGAACACCAGGCTGTTAGGAAAGCCAGCTTCTGTTGGTGTAAAGTACTTCTCTGTGCGGGGGAATGGAGACACAGCCTGGGTGAACAAGCTGATGCTGAGAATTTGTTGCTGGTGAATCTGTGGTTAGAGTGCACTATCCCTTTTAATCAAAAAGCATTTAGAAAAAAGTAGAAGAGAATACTGTTCAATGAAATGTACTTAGAGCCTGGCCAGAGCAGATTGATTGAGTTTTCAGCTGTACTTAGTGCATAGTAACTTATTTGAGTAGTGTTTGTATTTATATTATTTGGAGAGAAAATATAATATTGAATTGAAGATTGTTGCTGGTAATTATGCCGGAATTAATAGTTCAAGTGGAGAGTGAGGAAATGTCATTCAGTGTTTCCACCGATTTCAAAATCATACATTAAATCTCTTTACTAAATATGTGTGCAAAGACTTGGAATCTTTCAAAGTCAGTTACTTTTCCAGCAACTACCACTAGCATCTTCCTATTGTCCTTTTGCTGTCACCCATTGAATACCAAGCCCCTTGTCTTTTTAGGAAATATTTTAAATTAAATCCAGAAAAAAATTACCAGAGTAGCATGAAGATGAATCTCAAGTAGTTTCAGTTTGATTTTTTTTTAAATCAGAAAAAAATAAGCTGCAGAAATACTTAAATTCTTAAGGTAAAATCCTGTTAAATGTCTCTGTCTCTGTGCCTTAGTCTTTTGCTGGTCTTTGCTTTCATGGTTGCTGACACTGCTTGAAAGAGTAAAAGGTATGTAACATTTCATTGATGTGCCAATAAAACTAGGTCTCAGTACACTGGACTTTACACTATAAATAGAAACAGATAATGCTAAGGTATATTTATGGTTTCTTGGACATATTCTTAATGGACATAAGCAATGGAACTTAAAAAAAAGAAGTGGATATAGTTCATTGTTCTGGCAGGGGCAGCAGACTGCTTTTTTCAGTGACTGGTGTCATTCTGTAAGATGTAATACCAGAACACTAAAAGAACTGTCAGATCAGGGTGTTTGGCATTGGAGGTTGGCATTACAGGACATTCAGTTGCTGTAGTTTGATTTCCCTATGTGGCCCATGTCCTGACTTACAGTGGTGTTTTTTTAGAATTATCTTTTTCTGCTTCACACAAGTGAGTTGCCTTGTTGCCATATTAAACAGTGCATGTGGTTTTGCATTGCAGTTCTACCTGGCTGGCAAAGAGAGCTTTACTCTTCCATGCTTAGTTTTTTACA
Organism: Illadopsis cleaveri; assembly: GCA_013399915.1. NCBI lineage: Eukaryota > Metazoa > Chordata > Aves > Passeriformes > Timaliidae > Illadopsis > Illadopsis cleaveri. The sequence continues at coordinate 155,667 of VXBB01019825.1, forward strand.
CTTGGACGATTTGGAGGTTTGAAGTTGTTGAATTAGGTTGGTAAAGTGCATTTATTTTCTATAACCTATTAACATAGTGAGAAATAAAAAAAGTTCTGTGCTAGCAGATAGTTTGTTAGATAAAACTAGATGAAATTAAGCTAATAGAAGAGATTGTCTTTATTTTATATTGATGCTTAAAGTGATGCCTTGCTTTAGACATACAAATTCCAGAGTGGTTGGTTTACTTAGTGTTGACGCAGTACCCCAGGACTATCAGACCTGTTAATGCTGGCAGTAATGGCAGGAGGATGCTGCTTAGAGCTAGTCTTCCCAGGTTCATAGGTAATAGACCTGTTTTAATTGAGTCATGATAAAGACTCAGTGTATACAATGAAACTTTAAAAAGTTCTTTTTTGAGCTAAGAGCGTTGTCAAGCTGTCTTGGACTGGTTTATAATAATTGTGAGAGAAATTGTGCAGCTGGGCCTCTGTAGAGCAAAGTAGAAGCTGAGAGATTTCTTCTTGATTTTCAGAGTTTGTGTGGCATTCCCATTAGCCCTTTATGTAATCATCTCTGAACTTAGGCACTTCACTTATCAGGAGTAATCTTTGTGTTGTATTTGTCTGGAATGCCCTTCCTAATGAAAAACTTTAAAATGTTGTACAATTTGATGCATTATACAGGAATATCTCACATTTCTTTGCATTTCTAGGAGTATTAAGTGGTGTGAGTGTCGGTAGATAATTTGTGTCCATTGTACCTTTAGTGCACTGACAAAATAAAAAAATATTGTGTGCTGATAAAATGGTGAAAGATACCATGTTTTGTTATTGCCATAGAAGTAAGGTGGAATATGGAAACATTGTCATACTTTTCTTCCTTCCAAAATGTTTTGGCTTGCTCAAGGAATGTTACCTGGCCTTCAGAAGTGGGCTGGCTGAATGACACTTTACTTTTTGACAGGTCTACTTGGTGGTAAGGGAGAAGTTGTCTGACTGGAAAAATCAATGCAGTTTTTATACTAAGCCACATCCTGGTTTCAAGTCTGTGCTAGATGTAGCATGGGAGAAATGTTGTGTGTGCACTCCCACTGAGCTAGGGGAAGTTACAGGACTTAGCACAAGCCCTGACTGGGCCACTGGTGTGTCTTATGAGGGGCTGTCAGTTTTACTTCTGTCAGAGTCCAGGGCATTCCTCTGGGTGCCCTGGAAGGTCACAGACCTTGGGAGAGAGGTCTGGGACCTGAGAAAGAGGATTTGAATCCTGGCCAGGGAGGTCTGGGGTCTGTGCAGGAGGGTTTGAGACCCTGGCATAGGGCCCAGGAAGACACAGGCTTCGATTTCAGTCCATGAGAAAAACTTCCAACACAGAGAGGAATTGCAAATCACAAAAGTGTGACAGACAGTAGTGTAGTTTATCACCAGGTGAAAAATTTTGTAGTTTTGGGGTTCTTAGAATGGAGGTGACTGGGGGACAAGATGGAGGATTTAGGGCAGTGCCCTGGGTTCTTCTCCTTCTCCCTTGGCCTCCATCTTCTGAGGTGATGATGACACAAAGTAGTTTAAGGGGATTGGGTCAAAGTAGAAATGACCCTTCTAGTATAGGTAATAGGCATTGGTACGGAATTGTAAATAATAAGTACATAATTATCTGTATAAGAAGGTAGTGACCTCCCATCAAGGGGAGGTCTTGCCCTGTGTCCGAGCTGCTGTGAACATCTTGGCTGGGCACAGAGAAACTTGTAAGATAAGAAATAATAAACACACAAGAAACTCAGAAAAAACAAGACCTTTAAGACTCCATTTCTTTCTCATGTCTGGCTCAGAGCCTTCAGAGGGCAGAAAAGACTCTCTCGAACCATCACCTGAAAACCACACCCGAGAACTTCCTTTGTGAACAGCTTCATGTAATGTATTAGTTACTCTTCCAAGTTATTGGAAGTTGAGTAACACATAAGAAAAACGTGGGGTTTACTTTGGTTTTAGTTTTATGCTGGGTATTGCAATTTTGTCCTTTGGTATCTTCTGAACGTAATGCCTTCATTTTTCTGTCATGTGTAAGAATCAAGTAATAATTTTGGGTCCTTTGTGTCTGCTTCTAGTGTCTGCTTCTGGGATGGCAGGAGTTGCATTTCTTTAATCCTTCTACTTCACTTTACATTTTGCTTAGTGACTGCTACTCAGCTATTTTGTGATTAATAGTCTGAGTCCAATAGGTTTTCAGTTTGTATTTTTGATGTTCTCTCCAACCTCAAGAAAGTAATGCACATCACAGAGATAATTGTTTTATTAACTTAACTGCTCCAAATCTGCAGAGTATTGCAAGATTTTATAAATCTATTCCCAATAAATTATGTAGAAAGTGATCTTTGGCTGTGTTGCACTTAAGGGCAGTGGAAAAATCACATAGATGTGAATTGATTAGGAAAATGCTAGAGTGAATGTTTTTTAAGTTTGAGAACTAAATTTTGTTTTAGGCTTACTAGCCGAGTGTGTACTAGTAAAGTAATTTGACCTGTAACAATTGACATTAAGACTAACTAGAAAAGAAGGTACCATGTCTGTGTAATTAAATTCTGTCAAGAACTGCACTGGTACATCCAGCTGCTTTGGGGAATGGTGCTTTGTCTGTGTAAACGACCAAAGTCACACCATTTGTTTGGGCCTGGTTTGCTCAGTGTCAGTCTGACAGTTCACCTATAAAGGGACACAAGGACCAGTGCCCAGGAGCACTTTCAGGACATATTTAATGCTCTAAGTGAATGCAGCTGTTGAAGATGCAGAAAAGAAGCTTCCCTCTAATATGCTTAATTAAAATATGTGTAAATGCATCAGTGCAACATAAAGCAGAGGTTTTGAGTTTAAATTACGACGTATTTAAATTACTCCAGGTTTGATCCTATGATGATGTTAAAGTTGCTGATGCCTGGGCTTCTCCAAGTGTTAGGAATGTGTTCTGTGCTTCAAAAATGTTTTTCATAAGGTAGGTGTGAATTAGACTGTTGACTAAGGGATGGTCATTTTATAATCCATGTCCCCCCCAAAAAATTAACTTCTAAATTTAAAAAATTGGTTATTTTGGTTTTTTGTACTTTTCTACAGTGATTTGTACTTTTTTTACAGTTAATAGAACACAGAAATACTAATTTTGGGGAAGCTATAGGTGCAGTGGAGTTTCATGGTGTGAATGTGAAAATTTGGCACACCTACTTTTTTTTCTACAGCTTTCATAGAAGAGGAAGTGCTCTGAATTGACAAGCTGAGATCTTTTCCTGGCAACCTAGGAGTCTCTAAGCTTGTTCATGTGTGGAGAAATGATTACTAGTAGTATTTCAGGAGAACAGAGTTTCACTTTGCTGCAAATGAAATTCTAAGTTATGGCTGGCTAGTCTCAAAATTGTAAAATATTTGTCATATATTAAAATATAATAATTAGCACAGATTTTTAAGTTGTGAAAAGAGTAACAAACATAAATACTTACTAAATACCTAATTTGACTGAGAGTCTTAACTGAAAAAAGGACAAATGGTTTATGAACAAAAAGGTCAGAATAGTGACTTTCATGGATGCTCTTTCATTATGTTATGGGAAAGTGAAGTGCAGTTAAGGCAGAGTTGTGACATTTGACTTGGCTTTAGGTGTTTTGGTGATCTTGAGCTGATACAGAAAAGTGTGAGGGATCATGTGCTGGTGGCTGTGTTGATGGTCAGGCATGTGATTAGTTAATTCAGTGTGTTACGTGTTACTGCAGAAATACTGAGTGAACTGACACCATAACTCTTTCTTTCCCCCATAGTGTGCTGGAGAAGAGAACTGGGTGGACAGTCGGACTATTTATGTTGGGCATCGTGAACCACCTCCAGGCGCTGAAGCATACATTCCACAGAGATTTCCAGATAATAGAATAGTATCATCAAAGGTACCAATGTTTTCTCTCATTCATTTAGATAATTCAGCTGACGTTATTCTGTTTATTTCTTTCATGATTTTTCCTAGGCTTCCTGTGTGTTTTTCCTTTCCACAACCAGCAAAGGTAAAATGAAGATATCTCAGATATCTTCTAGAGATACTAATTGCTAAGTTGCCTCTAAAATGAACAGAAATAAAATAGTTTCTCCCATGTTTACTGTAGTACCTAGTAGAGTACAGTCTTTGAGTAATAATGAGCTCTTCAACAAAGAAAAAAGCAATTTTCATTTGAGGCAATCCTGGAGTAAAATAAAATCTTCCTAAAGAAAGACCGCATCCTTTGTACTCTAAAGCAATACCTCAAAAAGTACTAGAAAAAATTTAATTTGTTGAGCACTTAGATTCATCATACTCTCTCCACCATGAAAGTGTCATTCCCCTTAAAAGCTCCTACCGTTTCTGTGGGGTTTTGTCAACAGTCTTTGTTATTCACATGAAAGTGCATCATACTTGATGTCTTGGTAGTGTAATACGTTTGTGCTGTTTAGAAACGTTCCAGTTGTCTCTTGTCCCAATTAGTAAGTTTTAACTTCCATAAGCCACAGCAGCTTTTTGTGAGCAGTTGGCATGCTGTACTTTCCAGCTGGCTTGCTTTAGCCAAAGGTTTATACTAGAGTGGTATAGAAATTTGAAGGCTTGCAGGTGATTTATGGCTAACAACTCAGTAACTCCCAAGTTTGCAATATACTTAGATTTTAATCTTTATGAGCTCACACCTTCAGCTAATATGAAATAATCAATTCAAAATAATATCTCCTTTACTGAGAATTTTTTTTTTTGAGTAGTGTCTCAAATCCCCAGCCATTTTAAGAACCTTGGTAGCATTCTGATCTCAAAGAACTGAATAATTACCCTCATGGACCTGAACACTTACCAGCCATTAACATAATGAAAGCCAGACTTTTCACAAATGGTGTGTCAGTTCTCATGTGAGGTTTTCTATTTACTACCTTCTTACCATACTTCATTTAAAGAAAGTGTACTAAGAAGCAGTGTAGTATTTAGGCATCTTTAATTAGACAGAATGCTTGAAAGATAAGGCAGATGAAGTACAGTCAGACTGGTACAGTGGGAAATCTTGTGCTCTATGCATTGATTTGTATTGCCTTTTGAATTATGGCAAAGTAAACACATTTAATGCAAATTTTTGTACTCCTATGATATTTTTATTATTTTTTTAATTTCATCTGAGATTAAAGATGAGATTTTTTTTTTTTAGTCTCATCTGAGATGTATGTAAATAAAGCCATTGAAGGTACTGATGATACTTTGAAATGAAAACATCCTGTTCAACTATTTTGACATCTTTTTGTGATTATTAAGTTAGTGGAAGTAGCAAGTTGCTTTGCTTTGCAGAGTGACATTTTTAAAGTATGCCTTAAACGTGCATTGAACTAGGGAATCCTTGCCAGCAATTAGTAAATATGTACGACTTCAACCAGTTCAGGACAGAGACTTCACTATATTTTTATTTGACTATAAAGCGCATTCAGTTAAATGTTTTAAATGTTAAACTGTTTAGCTCTGACCTGTATCTGTTTCTGTAAATAGCCTTTCATAAACAAAATGTATTAGTGGAAAGGCATTCATGTTATATATACATGATGTTTCTCAGTTTTTCTGTTTATTGGTTAAACTTATCTCATTTAAAAAATAAAATGTAGGTTGTCTTTGTGGAAGTAAATACAGTGCTGATATTTCAGCAGGGAACAGAATTTACGTAAATGCTTTATAATATTGAACAGTTTCTTAAACTGCTGAAAACTGTTTTGATGACTGTTGCCTGTATATGAGAACTTCCCATGCTGTCCCTTTCAAGTAAACTCTATTATTCCCATGCTCCATCCCAGACAGGCTGAATAAAGCACCATTGTGACTCAGTAGGATTTGTTCAGGTTCTGTAAGCTGCTGCCTCTGACCCTTTCACCCATCCTTGTCCCTTGCTCGCTCACTTATGAACCCTCTGGAGGGGGCACCTATTACAGCTTACAGAACACAGACTTGAATTTCCTACTAAAGCTCAAATGGGCAAAATTAAGATGGCAAATCCATAATTGTTAGAGTAAAGGTACATGCTCTCAAGCACACTGTATAATGTTACCTCAACCATGAAGAATACTTCCTTCATCAGTGAGACAGTAACTTTCAGCTGGGCTTTTATAGGTGTTTAGTGCTTATGTAAGGTGTATGATCGCTCTTCAAGGATGAGGAACTCTAAACTTCCAAGTACAGACTTTACTAATTTAAGGCAAAGTTTCTAAAAAGGGTAGTTGAAAAGCATGAGAGTGTCATCAATTAGTCTGTCTGCTAGCTGTTTTACTAAAAAATGTCATAATTGTCTGAAACAGACTTCAGCTTGCAGTAATATGAACCTTAGACTTTACTGGTCTTTCCAAGGGTACTCTTTGCTGTGCTTCACCAGAGGCTTCCTGGTGTCAGCAAGGTAATACTTTGATTCAAGTGCAGAGGTATATTTCATGTACATTGCAGTGTCACTGTGGAATGTAGTTAATGCTCTGTCTGCTTAATGATACATTCCTGATTGTGAAAAATGATACAGGGACAGACCTTGGCTAGACAGAAGTATTCTATTGAGTTTGATGTGTTAATTCAGTTATGATATTAACAATATATTGCAGAAGGTGTATGTTGAAGTAATAAAAGACAAAAAATCTCCTGCCTTTTGGATTGTACATGCAGTTCCTTTTACATTCTAGAGACAGTGACCTTTGTACTATGTATCCTTTTGTTGATTTAACTTTTAGCTACTTCAGCTGCCTTGGGTGTTGGCCTTTGAAGTGGCTGTTATGTGCCCTTGATTGAATTTATCACGTGACAGTGCTGCAGCATGGAAAAATATCAGCTGGTAGAGAAACCCCAATGTTTTAAACGTAGAAGAAAGAAAGAAAGTAATTGAATTGGCAGGGAGGTGGCTTGCTTTTTTCTGAAAAAAATTATACACATTTTGATACTATTTACTTTTTGGTAGAACTTACAGATTAAAAGGAAACTAAGTAAAATAGGCAGCCATAGCAGCTACCAAAATTTGTTGAGAAACAACCTCTTTTCCTTCTGAAACGGGATTTTACTTTTTGAAAAAAATGATAAATTATAAAATAACTTTTTAGTACAGAATTTCCTTAAGGTTCAGGCTTCATATTGTGCTGGGAATATGATTTTCTATTTAGTAGTCTTTAATGGATTTCTCCTCTGTGAATTCCTTCAATACCTTTTAAGTCCATGTAAATTCTCAGAACTGTTGAACTGTAGAAATGTTTGCCAAAAGAAACTATGAGCTTTCATTTTAAAACTTCCTGCTAATTTGAGTTCATATTCCAAATCCTTGAATCTGACAATAGCTGTTTTCCCTGGTTTATAATCTTGTTTCTGTTGGTGGTGTTCCACCATGTTCTTTTCCATTAGGAGTAGCCTTAACCTGTTTAATAATTGTGTGAAAGCTGCTCTGTGCCTTTGCTCAGGTTTGGTCTGTACCTTTTCCCAAGCCAGTGGAATCATGCACAGATTGTTCAGTACATAGCCAACTATGGATTTATGTAGTGGCAAGATGATGGTTTTAACTTGTTATTAATTTAATATTTTTCAATATCCAAATTCCCTCTTCCTGAAGTTAATCTAATACCTTTACAGAATCGCTCTGCTTCAAGGAGCTCATATGTTGACAAAGTAGGGATCTGCACTTCTTGTTCTACCTGAATCAATGAATTGAAGACTGATTGGATGTGTACATTTCTCTTGAACAGAGGCAAAAATTGTACTGAAAATAATTTTTTTTTTGAGGCAACAACATGGAGTTCATAGGAACGTTTAATTACAGCTGCTTATGGCTTTTGGAAAAAAACCAACCCCCTAAAAAAAGCCACTTAAAGAAGGAACCACAAGGAAGAGCCAAAAATTCCTGGATAGGAGTAGCCTGTTTAATGAGAGCCCAGAGAATTTCCTGTGTGTCAGAGACCCCTGACAAAATTAGAAAATCCACAAACTTCAGGCAGGAGAAGAGAATTCCCACCCCCCCACCCCATACCACCCATAGAGGAAGTTTGATTAAGGAGACTTACAAAGGCTTTTGCTCTTCATTTCAGTTTGTGGGTAATACACACAGTATTTTGCCTTGGTGCTCCTGTCTAGTTGCGAACTTTTAATGTCATAATTTAATAAAGAGAAATTTTACAGCTACAGCACCCACTTATGCCTGGGTCACCAACACAACTGCAGGCAGCAGGGCTTATGCTTCTGGAAAAGGATACTGAAGAGCAGTGGGATATGACTCTTGCATGAAATGCAAGATTGACACTACAGTGGATGCAGAACTATTACTTGAAGAATTTGCCCTAAAGAGATGTCACTAGAATTAAATTATATATGAAATTACAAAATGCTCATTTGTGCTGTAGCTTTATTTCCTGTTCTTCCTTACAGAAAAGTAGTAAGTTGAACTCAGATGGGAGAACAGTACCACTGTTATTTCCTACTTTGTAATGCTGTATGCTATATTCATGGATCAGAAGTGATCCTGGTTTTGTTGCACAAATGATGCAGTCTTCTGTTGTCTGCCTATTTCCTTAGGACTTTTCATTGAATACTGATCCAAACACTGATTTGTGATAGTGGCCTGAGACAATAATGTTGTGTGTTGGGAATCCTATACATTGCAAGGGAAACCTTAGCTACCTTCAGTGCTAATCTGATTGAGATGACTCACAGTTAATCTCAGTGACTAATAGTTTAATAAAGTTAAGTAATTCTGACATGTTTCAGCAGATGTTGTTGAAGTATTCCTTTCTTCCAGCAGAAATACATGCCCTTATGCTGCACCTCTTCCCTGCAGCACTCGCTCATAGGGCTATTATAAACACACAGAGACTGGATCTGCTCTGATTTCTCATTTTGTTGCCACATTTAGAAGAAATGTTAATACTGAAGCTTAAGGAAATACTAAACCACCTCTATCAAGATGAGCCACTTGGAACTCAGAAGAGACCTGGGCTCTCTCACACTTTCCAAGGTGATGCTTCACAACTGTAAGCATTGTCTGGCCTCTCTAGGGCCATGACATAGCAGTTTCAGGATGAGGAGTTCAAACACAGCCCTGAGCAATGGTATTTGAAAGTCAGAAAAGCGTCCAAAACCCACAGTGGAAAGAAGCATGGTCATGTGTTTGTGAAGCCAATATATAATTGTGTAGCATATTCTAGGGAAGGCAGAGAGGGTGGGTAGACAGAAATGTGTATGGGACAGGGACTAATGCAGGGAGTGTTGTGTGTGCCTTTTACTGATCTGCTCTGAAAGCAGCTGTAACACAGAGCTCTCCATTTCTGCCTGGGTAATCCCCTGACTCCCAGCCACACTGGGGGAAGCAGGAGGTCAGATCCCATGCTACAAGGGCTGAAGAGTCAGATGTGCCCAGCCCTGCCAGAGACTCAATGGGGCAGGAGCTGTTAGAGATGAGAAGAGTAAATGGACTTGGCTGGCAGTAAAGCTGAAATGCTTCTGAATCAATTGGACTCTCAAAGGGGCCAGCTCAGGGATCTCAATACCTGAGCTGTGATGGGAGTGCATGAGTGTGCACTTCTTCCAGACACAATAAGACAGTTTCCTTCTGGGGATAACTGTCAGTGCCTGGAGAGAGCAAGGAAAAGCTCTTCTTTGCTTTTGATGATCCTGCTCAGCATGGGATTTCCAGGTCAGAGGCTCTTTGCAACCTCCCTTGTGTTCCCAGGAGGAGCCATTTACCCTTCTTCCCATGGCTCAGTTCAGGGTTATTAGCAATATTTTATTCTGCGGATACTGCCCCTAACAGAGCCTTTTAAGTTTTTTGTGTCAGTGTGGAGTCTTCATGCAGTGAAAGAGAAGCAGAAGGAAGGAAAACAACAGGTCCAAACCTAAGGTCAGGGAAGAAATGAAGCTTGCTTGCTCTCAAACGCTCTTTCTTCTGTTTTCCTTGTATTCTCTGTGACTTCTGTCTTCAGTCAATCATTCCTGCTGTAAAGGTTTTTTTTCTTTTTTAAAATTATAATTACATAATTACAGATGCCGGAGAATTTCTTTGTCAGAGGAGTTCATGTGGTTAATAATCTCCATTTGATAAGACTGAGAGTTCCTGAACAGGGACTACTAAAGATAGACTTGTTTGTAATAGAAATCCTGTTTTATCAGCAACTGTTTTTAAGAAATACTATGCCAAAATATGTAGCTTTGTTCATCAAGTGTACCACTTGATCTAACTTCCCCAAGTCAGTTTCATTTTTGCACTTTCTCTGAACATGGCGGTGGTTGTTATTCACGTGTAAAAGACCTACATGTAGCAGAGGTGTCACTGATCCCTGTGTTGTGAATAACCTTGTGATGTGGAGGAACAGGAGTCCCGCCCTCAGTGGAGTAATAAACATGGTGCAGATGGTGCATATGTTAATACTTTTGTTAAAATATTGGGTCTTTCTACATTCATTCCAAATTGTCATAAATACGGCACAACACTTCAAAATATTTGAATTCTGTTGAGTAGCATATGAGCAGTGAATTTTTTTGCTTTGAGTCAAGGCCTTGATATTAGTTTAATACATTAAAGAATGTAGATGAGTTCTGCTATAAATTTCCTATATGTTTATAAGCAAGTTGCTTGAGTTAGACAAGGCACACTCTCAACTCACTTCTTATGATTTCAGATGTTTATTGCTTGCCTTTTTTTTATACCCTTTGCTGTAGTTTTCTCTACCAGTTCTCTTTATAAACAAATTGTGTTTCAAAAAAGTAATATATTTATATATATTTATCAATAAAACTACCTTTAAAGAAACTGTGAAACTTTTTATCAGATAGCTTTTTCAGCTGTTCTATTCAAGAGGGCTACCTATACGTATATATGTATTATTTATATTGTTTTAATAACACAATATGATGTAAGGTGGTGTTATATATAAAGTCTTATGTCCAGTACCTGAAAGGGAACTACAAAAAAGCTGGAGAGGGACTTTTTACAAGGGCATTAAATGAAAGGACAAGGGAGAAGAACTTGAAGCTGAAAGAAGGTTGGTTTAGATTTAGCTTGATTAGCTTAGATTTAGAGGATGGTGAGGCACTGGAACAGGTTATCCAGAGATGATGCAGATGCTGCATCTCTGGAAGCATCCAGGGTTGTTTTGGATGGGGGCTTGGAGCAGCCTGGTCAAGTGGAAAGTGTCCCTGTCCATGGCAAGGAGGTTGGCACTAGATGCTTGAGAAGCTGTTGTTCCACCCAAACCATTCTACGATGTGCACACGTGCCTGCAGTCTAGTTTTTAAACTGCTTAAGAGTGCATTGTTTCTTGGTAATTGATATAAAAATGTGTACATTAAAAATACTGAGGTCACCATGGACACAAATGACTGCAAGATCTGCTTTTCTCTATACTACCCTGATTTTATTATCTTCAGGATGGATTTTGTTTTGCAGAAGGGATGAAAATCATCATAGGAAGATGTCTGTGAACCAGGGCTAAGCCAATATAGTAGATATTTTTGTTGTAATAGTTTTAAGCATTTACAAGAAATAGTCAAAAAGTTTGAGTGAAAAGAGTGAAATCAGGGTGTGTTAGAAGAGAGGTGGTGACTGTTTAAAACAAATACTCTGTAAGAAACTGAGGTGTTGACAAAACTCAGTATGAAGTGCTTTTTCTTACAGCTTCAGCTTTTGATGTAAAGTGATTACTCAAGAAACTCTCTTAAGAAAATATCTCCCTCTTAGGGTGGAAAGAGAAGCTTGAAACATGAGCCAAAATTCTGGCATGCAGATACCAAATGAAAAGGTCAAAATGCAGTGTCAAGAACACTGTATTTTACATTTTTGAATTTGTGTGACTGGCTGTAACAAGGTGTTATAGCTGAAAGCAAGATGTCATCAGTAAAGAGCAAGATGGAGCCAGAGGCATGGGTAGGAATACTGTGGATGTGCTCATGGGTGCAGAAATACACCAGCACTGCAGGTGCTACTAGTATAAATGGGAAGAAAATCTACTTGAATGATGCTGTTTTGACACCAGATTGATCTTACAGACTCTTGCACAGTGCTTCAGATATATCTGTTGGCACCATGTGTTCTTTCGGCTGAATGTGTAACTACTACTACTTGGTGTCTATCATGTTACCTCCCATATGCAAAAAGCACCCGTGTACTCTGGCCTGTAGGTCTTTTGTAGCATTTGGAAAAGATCAATTCAGCCATCTCCAACTTGAAAGCTTCTCTAAATAGTATGTAACTGTTTGGATAAACTTATATCCTTCAAGTGAATTATAGTGTAAAAAAAGGTAGTTTAATATACATAAACTACTTTTTAGGAGTTTGTAAGGAGCATGGCTAGAAATTATCTGAAGAAGAGAGATATTAGTAACTCCTGGCACAGTAATCTGATGCATGTAATATCATCAGTTTTAATGCCTTTCCTTTAAAAATTTTTGTTTTGTTTCTGCCTAGCTAGGGTAGAGAAACTGCCTTGAATGCAGCAGTCCTAAGATAAATCTTGTTCTGAGTGTTTCTCTGGGGAGTGATTATGTTGATCTTAGTGTTCTTTCTTGTCTAAACTGCAAAAATCATTACTTCTCTGTTGAAGATGAATAGGCAGAATAAAGACATGCTTAGTATGCCTGAAACCCAGAACCATAAAGTGCTAAAAATTTTTCAGATTGAAAATAAAGTTTTAAGAAGTAGTTTGTGTTAAAGAAGCATCCATTTTAGGAAGCATTTCTCAAACATAAAAGTAATTTGTTCCCATGTTATTCATTTTATTCACCTAAGAGAGTTGCTGATCAAAGGTGGAACTGTGGTAGACCACAGCTTGGCAGGGAAAGCAGTGAACTAAGGTTGGAATATGAGGCTAGGATAGGATACTAAGGGTAAAGGGGAACAACCTTTTTTATGGATTATTGTTTTAATTGATTTACTTGCTTCCTCAATCAGATATTTTAAATATCTAGTCCAACAATAAAATGCTTTTACCAGACATTTAGTCAAATAACCCTCTAGGTGATTTAAAGTGGAAGTTATTACCTAAGAGATTACATTTTTATTTAATGAATGGGGATTTGGGGGACTTGAGTAAATTATCAAACTTTTAATGGTCAGAAGACCCTTTACCATGCAAAAATAAGGATTTCTATCAAAAGAGCTAAACAGAAAAATGGAAACAGATGTTCGTCACTTTTCTTTCCCAGCAGGCAGAGATTCTTAAAGAATAAATGGATAAAATTAGAAAACGAAGATAACTTACCTGATAATGATGAAAATATGCAATTACTGTCATTGAATAGAATACATGTCGTCTATGATAAGAGCAGTTTTGAATGGTCAGCATTGTTGTGCAAGGAAAAATAATCAAGTCTAACTCCCTCTCTTTGAAAATTCCACATAGCTGGATAATGGGTAGCGCAAACTGCATTCCTGTCTGATGAAAAGTGTTCTGATTGCAAGACTAGAACACTTGATTTTCTAGTTGTTGCATGTCTGCCTGCCTGAGTTTTGGCTTGCTCACAGGTGATTTAGTGCTGAACTAGCTAATATGCAGGGTTAAGTGGTAACTTAGGGCATATTTAGGAGAGATACTGATTTTTGGGACACGATAGAAGAAAAACACTTCATTCCTATGTCTTACACATGTTCAGGCTTTAACATCCAAGAAGTAAAAAGATTGCTCTGTATAATAGTGTTTCATATGCATTTAAAGCATATTACTCATGGATACTTTTTGTCTTCAGATGTAATAGAAGTACTTTTCTTCTGGAGCTCTGTCTGTCTTTGCCTTCGGGGCCAAATTCAGAAGATGTCTAGCTCATGGAATAATTTGGTTAACAGCAAGTATAAGTGCAATCTGCCAAGAGGAGACAAGGCACATTTGTAACAGAGCAAATAAATTAGGATAAGCTTCTTAGCCCATCTCGTTTGAAATGAAAGTTTTATTGGAGTTGTCATTTTATTATGTGTCAAAGGATAATTTGGATAATAAGATGATGCAGTGCTAGTTTTCTCAAGCCATTTTTCAAACCTTTTCACACAGTTTTAGCTGACATTTTTAACATGTGTTCCAATAAGCAGTCCTTGCAATGTTTTTCTGGAGCTACAGAGTGAACTGTGTAAAAAGACTGGAGTTGAACCTGCTGCAGGGCAAGGGATGGGGACTACATATTGTTAAGGTCCTTTATCACTTTGACAGGACTTCTTAAGTTTCAAGTTTTTACATTTTCTGTTTGCAGCTTTATGTACTGTTTCTTATGTCATTTTACAACACTTGGGGTAATTTGTAAGATCAGTACAGATATAAGCAGCCACTTACTCGTATTCACCACCGTAGTTTATCTTGAGGAGTATTTTTGTGTCCCTGCCAAGGAACAAAAGAGGGGCTGACAGCTTTTATTTGGTTCTCTTGCTATTACTGTGTAGTTAACTCTGAGTGCCACCTATCTCAAGTCATGAACACAACATAAAAGTGAATTAAAAGTGCTCTTTGAAATTACTGAGATGCTTCTAAAATCCATTAATGGCTTTAAATAAACCATTCCATAACTAACTAATTCTGGATACTAACTCTGGATAAGTATTGTTGCTAGTTAAAAATTATTACAGTCCCTATTCAAAGATTATCAGAGTTCAGAAAAATGATACTATTCTGAGAATACATGATTGTCAATTAAGATTCAAATTCAGTAAATTATTAAGCTAAGTAACAAAAACGCTCCTGCCTCTTGCTTAGTTTAATCTTGTCATGTGAGGTATGAAATTGAATGTGAGTTAATATTTCCTTCACAAACACTCATAATCTGTCCATTTGTTTTCAGTACACATTTTGGAACTTTATACCAAAAAATTTGTTTGAGCAATTCAGAAGAATAGCTAACTTCTATTTTCTCATCATTTTCCTTGTTCAGGTAAGCTATCCCCACTTTCCAGTAAGTTCTGTGCTCTTTCTAAAATAGGGAGAAGTTGAAAAAGGTTTTAAAGTTAACTGATTTTGATGACCATGGAGGTAAATGGTTGAGCCTAGAAAGCCTTTTACACTGATGATGTGACAAAAGGAGTTTTATTTAATTTCCAGGTTGTTATTGTGAGTTTAATCTAAAGAGAATTTGAAAGCATTGCTAGTTGGATGGCAAGACATGTCTTGAAAAAATCGAAAAGAATGTCTGTAATTTTTATTTTGTAATAAACATCCAGATCAGTAAAACTGTTACTATAAATTTTGTTGATGACAAAGTTTTGTTTATTTTGTAAAAATACTATATTTTATAACAGAATAATGTCTCGATCGCAGTTTTCCAAGTGTAATGTGGTCAAAGCCTGTGAGAACTGAAATAGGTACTGATATGATGCTTTCTTAGGGAGATATATACATACTTATTTTTGAAATGAGTTCCATGAATACCTAGTGTGCTGCTTTCTAGGTGTCTTAATTCTGAACCTGTCACAGTCACTTATTGCATTAAATAATTAAAATCTTACTAAGTGAAAAGCTGTATTTCTTTGTAGACCAGATTCTGTAGAAAAAAAGCAGTGCAGATTCCCAGGACGACTTAGTTTTTGTCACTTGCACTCCCTCTGTGAATTCTGCCTCTTTGTTTATATTTGCAGAAGCCCCAGCTCAGTATTTCAGAATTTACTCTTTGTGTGCATAAGACTAGCACTATTGTATAACATGTAACGCCAGTTCCGTGCTAATTTCTAATGGTGCTCCATAATTTTGCTTCCAAGGTTGCAGCTTTCCAGTCTAATACCTCCTTAAAGTGTTGCAAGCAAGTATTTTTACAAGGCATTAACATCTGATGTTAATGTGATCTAACTACAGTATTGTATCTTCTTATGGAATCCAGTTTTCAAATTTTTATCAGTATATTACACGTTCTTAAAGTTGTATTGAGGCATTGGTTTCTTTCAATCAAAATTCTTTGATGCCCTGTTCATACTGATGAAATTACTTGAAAAATCTTAATTGAAAGATTGACTGCTTACATTCACAAAAATATAACCAGAAAATATTTATTCTTTTTGTTGCAGTTAATTATTGATACACCTACCAGTCCAGTTACAAGTGGACTTCCACTTTTGTTTGTCATCACTGTCACAGCTATCAAACAGGTGAGTAATGTAGTGAGCAAAAGTAAAACTAAAGAGAGAATTGGGTCAGTTTGGGTCTGCTGTCCGAGGAATGCCCCCTCCCAGCCTCTTGTCCACCCCCAGCCTGCTGGTCTGCTGTGGGAGAAGGTTGAAGAGAAAGCCTTGATACTGCCACTCTTCAGTAGTGGCCAAAACACTGGGGTGTAACCAAGACTGGTTTAGCCCCAAGTACAAAACACAGCAGCACAGGACTGCTGTGAAGAAAGTTAATTCCACCCCAGATAGACCCAAAACAAGATAATTTTGGTTGTCCCTTAATAGATAACAGATAACTTACTACCTTTACAGTCTTTATGCTAAATGCAGACTTCTCCTCCATGAATTTTCAAAGAAGCTATGGAGAGTTGTGTTTCTCTTTCTTTACAGTAGTAACTATTCCTAATTGAGTATATTCTCTAGTTAAATTCAGCACTTCTGGTTGAGCAAAAGTTGTGATACATGCAAGAGCTAGTATTTTAGTGTGGCTTTCCCAGTCTTAAGATCTTAAATGTCACATTTTAAGGTCTTACTGTTAGTAGTAACCTACCAAAGCCTGGGTTATGACATGCTGTGCCTGGTACTGCAGTTCTGAGTATTTCCTTGATTTTTCTTCCTGACATCTTGTGTAGATTTTGGGACCTTCTTGAGGAGCTGTACCAAGCCCTGGAAGTATATTACATTAAAGTTATAAAGTCTTTGTGAGTTCCCAAATTATTTTTGAGAGCATCCAAGGTAGTGATACTTTTGTTCTGCATTGAATTTTCAAATGTGCTCAAGAACATTAAGTCTAAAAATGCTATGGACTACAAGTGGTATTTTCCAACTCTTAACCACTGATGACTTTGTCAGTCCCAATCTTTGTCATGGCAGGACCTTTTCAATAGAAAATTGCAGATTCCCTATCCTTTAGTTTGTCTGCTTTTATAAAACACAAATTCATAGGGTAATTGAGCACTAAAAATAGGGTACTCTGCAAAGTTTCTTGAAACAAAATTCTTCACAACTATGTATTGTATATAAGGTTAAAAGGTTTGGCTTATTTGTATGACATTCATCAAATATGACAAGCTTTTGTCATGTCATCTCTATCATCTTGCAGGATAAAGTCCCATTCTTCCAAAACATACTGCCCACACTACTACTTTCTTGTCAACTGCATTTACAAGTACTGTGCACTTACTCAAGTCATTAGAGCATGAGCAAGAGATGATCACTTAAATACCAGAAACGGTTCTACACTTTCAAAACCCTTATTCATCCAAATGTCTTCATTAAAATACATGGGTTTGTTTGACTAATTGTAACCATGAATGCTCTTTTTCATAGATAGCCAGCACAATTCTATTCTTAGTACTGACATGTATCACAATTTCATTTGTTCTAGTAAGACTTTTTTTCCCTTACTGTGATCAAGGATAATTCTTAAAATTTTTCTTACAAGCTAGAGCTATTCTGTGTTTTTATAGCCAAATGTGCATCACTGCATCATTCCATTTCACTGTTTTCTAGGGTTATGAAGATTGGCTGCGACATAAAGCTGACAATGCAATAAATCATTGCCCTGTTCATTTCATTCAGCACGGTAAACTGGTTAGAAAGCAAAGCCGAAAATTAAGAGTAAGTAACTATGACTTAACAGATTTCGTGAGTCAGACTTTACTTCAACCTTCTTGTACACTTCACACAAAATGCAAGTTATACAGAAGTGTAGTATGATGATGTAACATTTATTGCATTTAATAATTAGACCTACAGTATACTAATTTTTAGTTTTATGCCTCTGAATAAAACATTTCTATAAAATTAAACTCCTAATGAGTTAAACTGTCTAATGAGATTAGAGAAATCTCATTTTTTATCATCATTCTAAAATTTTATTTTTAGATGTTACTATTGCTGATTTTATCAGGCTACTTTGCTTAACTGGAATTAACTAATTCCTTCTCTAAGTGTCACTTTCATTTTCTATTTTTAACTTGGAATTTCTGTAATGATTTATCTTTTCTCTATTTTCTGTCCACTGTGATTATCACAGAATGATAGAATGCTTTTGATTGGCAGGGACCTTAAAGATCATCTAGTTCCAATCCCTGTGCCGTGGTTGGGGACACCTTGCACTAGACCAGGTTGTTCAGAGCCTTATTTAACCTGGCCTTGAACACTCTCTGGGATGAGCTATAATGGCTATTATGCACGTTAATAATTTATTTAAGCCTGATTGTGACAGTCAGCGCTATGTATAGAGATACATGCTTATATACAGACAAAACACATTCTAAATATTTTCTCAAAACCCATCAAATCACAATCTCTTCATTGATCTTGTGAATGCTGCTACATTCCCTTTTTGGTATATTTTCAGCAATTAGTTTTTGCCACCTTTTTTTTTTTTCGTGAGCAGATGATCTTAACATTATTTTCTTTAGAACTCAGAAAATTTGTTAGACATCTGGACATTTGTTTGGTATTTTCTTGTTTTTAATATGTTTGTTTGGATGTCTTTTTCTGCTCTGCTGTTTTTGGGCATAAGTGTATCAACAGTGTTCACAGCCTTTCTGCTGTGACCTTCCATTTGAGTGTGATAGCTTCTGCCTAGGGCTTCCTGGTAATAAAAAAAATCAGGACATCACATGCTTGAGAATTCCAGGTGAGAATTCCAATATTAACTAACCAGTTAAATATTCCAAACAAAATAGTCAAGTACCATGCAACCGGACTTTGAATTTTAGTGGTTAATCTGTTGCCCATATTTTCTTAATTTCTCCCCTTTTTATTGCCTTTCAGAAGGTGTATATTGAGTGGCTAAATGATAGGAGAGACAGACCTTGAAAATACTTGCATAGAAGGGGATATCTATGTGTATTTGTAAATGGGTGAAATTCTCAAATCCATATTACATGAGAAAACAGACTAGGTTGTATAAAGTAGATCCCTCTGCACCTAAAGCTTGAGGACACTTGATTAAAGAAGAAGAAAACAGAATTACTAAAAATGGCGTTCTTTTTCACACAGTCAGAGGATGGTTGAGGTTGTCAGGCATCTCTGGAGATTTTCTGATCCAGCCCCCAACTCCAGCAAGGCCCCCAAGAGCTGTTTGCTCAGGACTCCATCTAGACAGGTTTTAAGTCTCTCCAAGGATGGAGACTCCACTACTTCCCTTGGGCAACCATTCCGGTGCTCAGTCACACCAGCGTGATGAAAATGAGGTGGACCCTCCCATATTCCACGTTGTGCACACTGCCTCACGTCCTGTCACTTTCCACCAGAAAGAACCTGTGCCTGTCCTCTTTGCATCTTTAGCTGACATAGTGGCAAATGCTGGAACACCTTTTAAATTTTATTAAGATGCTGTGTACTAGTACTTTTATTTGGTTTGGGTTGAGGGAAATGAGAATTTCATGCCTGATTGTTGCAGATATGCTTAGAGTTTGCGTCCTCTTCTGCCATGTGTACAATCTGCAATTTTTCATTGCTATTGGTTAAGAAAAAAAAAGCCTTTTTCCTGTCTATGATTAGATAAATGTAATTTTTTATAATAATTCTAAAATGTTATTTTTAGATGTTACTATTGCTGATTTTTATCTGACTGTTTTACTTAAATGGAA
This sequence comes from Illadopsis cleaveri, assembly GCA_013399915.1. Lineage (NCBI taxonomy): Eukaryota > Metazoa > Chordata > Aves > Passeriformes > Timaliidae > Illadopsis > Illadopsis cleaveri. The sequence continues at coordinate 175,356 of VXBB01019825.1, forward strand.
TTAAGTGACTCATACCAACTGCTAAGGATAGTGGAATTTAGCTTTATAAGCATATAACAAGAACAGTGATTAAGCTGATTCTTATTATAATAAATTATGACATAAAAATGTATTGAACAGATGTTGACCTACATGAAAAATTGCAAAAATTACATGGTTTTGATGGGATTTTTATTAAAACCTTGATATTCTTAGAACATGGAGTATGTCTTCGCCACTTGTTTAATCTCCAGAAGTGTAGAAAAACTCATTTTTTTAATGATTTGCAAGAATATTTTGAATTTGTAATTGGTTGGCTGTTCTGTTGCAACATTGTAACATGCTGTAAAGTATTGCCTACGTTTCCATGAATAAAAATTATTTTGCTTACCTTTAAACATGGATAAAAATAGGATGGATTTCTAGTCAAAAATTCTGAATGTGTCCTGTTTTCATCAGGAGATGAAATTGTTGGCTTTTTCAGCTGTGTCTAAGAGCAGCTGACATTTCCTGGTGGTTTTGAAAGTTTTATTGTATTTAGTCTTAAAACAAGGATTATGTCTTCCATCTCTCAAATAATGTTGCAAAACTTAATGAGACAGGACTTGCAGGGTAGTTATTCTGAGAGGAAAGCCAGAAACAGTAGATCTCAGTCATTCCACAAGATGTAATTCAGTTTTCCAGAGATATCTCTGTAGTTCTTTACTCTTGTGGTAAAATCCTGGTGTAAATAAAAATAATTGAATTTACAAAATATTTGTGTTCATCTAGATTTTAATTTTGAAATCTGAAATTCCAGCTGCTACATACCTGCATTTTATTTTCTTGTGCTTTTTCCTTAGGTTGGAGATATTGTAATGGTAAAAGAAGATGAAAAATTCCCATGTGATTTAATATTCCTATCAAGCAGTAGAGGAGATGGAACATGTTTTGTTACAACAACTAGTTTGGATGGTGAATCCAGTCAAAAAGTAAATGTTCTATGTTTTCTTTTTAAGGCAAACTTTGTTTTTAAGTTTTGACACAGATCACAATATGACTTTATGCTTATATGTGTAAGCAGGTACACTAATTTGTGTAATTTATGTTTCTACCGTCTTAGTTAATTTCTCTAAAAGTAAAATTATTTTATGAAAAGTTTTAAGATGTTTATTTGGGATTTTGTCTGTGTCCAGTATAGGCATGCAGATTACAGTGGTAATACACTAACTTTTTGTACTTAAATGCTTTCATGGTGACCTGATTTACGAATACACTGCAAGGTGCTTGCACATAACTGTAGAATCATTAAAAAAAAAGGTTGAAAAACACCATGTAAGATGATGCCCAAACAGGAGCATTTAGAGATGCTTCTTATTTGAGCTATGAACCCTTACATAAAAGTTAGTAAATTTCATGCTAAACTGCAATGTATGTACAGATTAAGGTCTTGTATGTCTGTTATTTTTTATTTTATTTACATGTTTTTATTAATTTCAGACTTACTATGCTGTTCAAGACACAAAGGCATTTCACAATGAACAAGAAATCGATGCACTACATGCTACCATTGAATGTGAACAACCTCAGCCTGACCTGTATAAGTAAGGGTTATAAATAATTCTTACCTGTTTCATTTAAGGTACCTAAGCAATATATCATAAAAATATCATGAAAAGATACTGGCTACATCTCTGGTTAGAGTGAGCCCCAGGGTGAGCGTGAAGTCAGGTAGGAATTCCATCCTTACTCCTTTTGTGCAGGTATCTTCCTAGGTGTGCTCTAGGGTACTGATTTCCAAAGGGGGATGCCACAAGGCAGTCCAGTGAGGAATGTGGTGAAAATTTTAGAACTTCAGTTTCTTGTTTTTTAATACAAAAATAAGAAAGAAAATAAGTTTTACTAAAACTTAGTATACTTCTTGGTATTGGCACCCATACCCTCTCTGTATGTCACATACAGTTTGTGAGGCTCTTTAGAGGAAGAGGGTGTTTGTTCCACAGTGTGGAAAAGTTGCCTGTGGCACTCCCTCGTTTACTTTCGGCGTATTGTGAACTATTGTCATTTATAATGGATTTGCAGATTGTATTATTTAGTTTTAACTAAAATAACACCCACAAAATGCTGAAGTGGCTTTAAAAGACTCTTGCAAAGATATTGCGGATTGAAGATAATAGTAACATTCTAGCACAAATGAACAGTAAGTAAATGGCAAGCACTTCTAGTCCTGGTAGAGAACTTCATCACTCACAATCCAAAGTAAACCACAGTCAATCTAATCAGATCTGAAAGGGTGTCAACCAGAAAAAATTTAAATTGTCAAGAATATTTGAAATACAGATTTTCATCTGCTGTTGTTAACCATGAGCCTCACACTACAGGCTTTGAAATACCAGCTAATGACAGCATGAAGCCATCATGATTAGGAAAACACTTTAATGCAGAACATGAAGAAAAATGTCTACAGTTGTATAAAGTCATACAATACTCAATATTTTACAAAAGAACTATACACTATTCCACTAAACCTAATGAGAAATCTTGAGAAGCCTCTTTTAAGGTTTCTTTCTAAACAGTAATACAAAAAGTCCTATACCATTGAGAGAAAACTTGTTTTGTCTGCCACAGTAAAAAATAGCTGAAATAATACACAGCAAACAATATGATGTCATGCTAAAATGCACTCTTTTGTCAGCAAATACTGTTGGAAGATGCAGAAAAAACATTGCTTATTTCTGAGATGTGAATGCATCTCGTTCCTGTGATCTTAGTGATTAAGAAGCTGGTTTAGAAATCTGCTTGAGAACAGGTTCTTTTGAGTATCAAACCCATCACTTGCTTGATCCTTTTTCTAAATACTTGACTCTCAAAGAGAATGACTGCAAGTTGAAACTCATGCTAGTACAGCTGGTGAAGTTCTTTGGGACAGCTGTTGACACACAAATAATGAAAATGTTTATTGGTACTCAGCTTGTGTCTCTGCTGATTTTTACTTGAAACTTTACCTCTCAACAAAACACAGTGGTGAATCTTTTTTTCCAAAGGCACGTGGTTATTTTGTATCATGGTGCATCATAACTGTACATTATTGTCTTCAGATGTGGCCCTATGGTGTTGTATATTCTCTAAGCAGACAGGTTACCACTCTTCTGAGCCTCAGAGGTTCCCTTTTGGGGTAACAGGCCCACCAGCTCACCACAGTTTCCTCTACCATTCCTCTACCTCTACTAATGTCCAGTTTAATCCCCTTTGCATTAGGTTATGCACTTGGACAGTGGTATTGCAAATACAGTGTACCAAGTCAGGCTGGAATGAAGTCAGTTCTCTTCACTGACTCTGAAGAATAGCCAGTGTAGTGTAGTGTTGTTGCTCTGAGACTAAAACAGTGTTAATTGCACACCATGGTTTTAGCTATTGTTGCCAAATTTTTACACAGTGTCAAACTTTTCCTTCCTCATTTTGCCCCTCCAGCAAGTAGACTGGGGGTGGGTAAGAGGCTGGGTACACAATCAGGATGGCTGACCTCCGTTGACCAGAGGGTCTGTGCCATACAGTGTCATGCTCAGCAATAAAACCAGGGGGCAGGGGGCAGTCTTCCAAAGCAGCTGTTGCTTGGAGACTGGCTGGACATTGGCAGGCTCATGGAAGGTGGTGAGTGGTTGCCTTTGTGTCACTTGCTTTTTTTTCCCTTCACTTATTAAACTGTCAAGATCTTGCTTTTGCTCTTTCAGTTTTCTTCCCTATCCTGCTGGGGAGGGAAGGAGTGAGAGGCCGATGGGTGCTTAGCTGCTATCCCAGGTCAAGCCACCACATACAGATAAAACGTACTGACAGACATTCAGAGGAAGAATTACTTACTAGCTCTATGCTTTGGTTTGCTTTGGTTTTAATTTAGTTGTAGGCTTTAGATGTTGTAAAAGATAATAATTGCACTGACTTATCTCGGGTAGTTTAGGGAATAAGACTTTATTTCTTGTTCATGGGTTGACTTAGAGGATTTATCCCATATTTTATAATCTCTTACACCTTTTTATGTGCAAAATTTATGTCAAGTTACCATTCTGTGTATTTTTGTATTTACATGTTTTAAGTGTACATCTATTTGTATCTCTTACCTTCTTGTTCATGTTCTGGATAATTGGAGCCTGTTCAGTTGGAAAATGGTCTCTGTGATACATATTTGCTAGAAAATATTTCTTAAATAATCTATTAGCAGTACTGTTAAACTACTTGTATATTTCCCTTTCAGATTTGTTGGTCGAATAAATGTTTACCATGATAGGAATGAGCCTATTGCAAGGTGGGGAAATCCAGAGTTTCTACGCATTTAAATATTTCACAGTTGAATAAGTATCAATAATGAGAATTACCTTTGGTTCAGCAACGTTGTGCTGCTTTGTTTAAGTGATAGGATATTTTTCTCTTAGAAGATTCTACACTGCTATTTCATAAATAATTGTTTTTTCATCTTCTAATCATATTTCTCTTCTTTAGTATTTTAGTGTCTTTATTCAACTTCAATCTTATCTGAAATGATGTTGATAGGATTTTGACAGCACTTGTACAATACTGCCCCATTAGCGTGAGATCTTGGTAGTGCACTAAACAATATAAGTAGTATCACTTGTGTATTTCATTTTTCTTAGATTTTGAAGGGTTTGAACATGTCAAGTAATTTTTTGTGTTTAATTTTAATAAGTGTGTTTGTACTTGTGTCTAGAATGTCCATAGTGCTGTGTGTTCAAGAAAGGCAACATCTAACTTGCTGTACCTGATTTTGTTCTGATGCTTGCCACAAAGAAGCAAAGCAATAGGAGGGAAAAGCTGTTTGCTGGGGTGATATCCTAGATCCCAGCATGTGGGGAGTTGCTCATTGCTGACTAAGCGCCTTCCTAACCTCACTGTGTCCGTAGATGCCTTGTTTTCTGTCACAGTCTGCTATGGAAACTGTCCATTGTTCTGGGTCATTCATGTAACATTGTTCCACTAGTTTTTTGAAACTAGTTTCAGGTTTTATCTCAGAACTATGGCCCTGTTTGTTTGGAGTTTCTTGATTTTTTGGGGGAGAGTTTCATACCACAAGTGCACTTTGAATAACATTCGAAAACACTGAATGAATTTCTTGGTGTGTTTTTTTTATTGCTATATGGATAGAATCTGACAATTCTGCATGCAGTCTGTCTGTAAAGTAGTCCTTGGTTTTGAACTCAGATGATGATCAGTGTACGTATCATGTTCCAAAATATTATTTAAATTTCATTGAGGTCCTTACATTAATTCTTGTACTCATCAATAAATTATTTTACCTATATTTATCGGCATTTAAAAGAATGTTTACAGTAAGTATCAAAAATATCTTGTATACTGTTTATACTTAAAATAAAATGGAGGAGTGTATTGTCCTTAAGTAGTAGTTCTAACATACAGGACACTATAGTTTCTATAACCCTTAAAATAATAGAGTTAATATTTTTAAAAATAAGTACTGTGCAATTAAGATGTTGAGTCTTTATTTGGGTACCTACATATATGGGGTTTAGGTGCATTGGTTTAAGGCTTGAGCTGTGAAATTGTGAGCTTAATTTTAGACATCTGTTTATCTATTTTTAATTTTCATTTTAAAAATTTTAATATGCCTTCTAACTTGTTAAAAGATTTTTAGTAAAACTGATTTCCTGTTTTATATGACTTCCACTAAGGGCTGATGGTTTTCTCTGAATGTTTACGTTTTGTAATACTTACCTTTTGCAGGCCATTAGGATCTGAAAATCTGCTTCTTAGAGGAGCCACGTTAAAGAACACAGAAAAAATCTTTGGTAAATATTTCTATTGACGATTTTAATGGACCCTGAAATAATAAGCAAACACCAAACAAGGTTACAAGCCTACAGTTACTACTGAGCTTATGATTTCTATTGGGTTACTTGTTTTACAACTTTGTGATAAGTTTTAATGTTGTTACATAGAAACACTTTATCATTTGGAAACTGTGACTGGAATGGGATGTAAATGGTGCTTAAAATTTCTAAGTACCAAGATAATAAAACCATTTCTAATTTTGGGTTATCATCCAAATCTGTGGTTTCTTTCTTCAGACTAAAGGATTAAAGAAATTAGGAAGTATAACAGTCTAATGAATTGTGCTCTTTTGAAGTTATTGCACTCTGCTATCTTCAGTAAAACAAGTTGTCTAATTTCAGGTGTTGCTATCTACACTGGCATGGAAACTAAGATGGCATTAAATTACCAATCAAAATCACAGAAGCGATCTGCTGTAGAGAAGTAAAATTTCTATTATTATTTTGGGGTTTGAAAGCTGCATATTTGAATGGTGCAAATCGGGGTTTTTCTTCCTCTGAAAGTGTATGTTTCATTGATTAAAATGAAAAAAGAGGTAGAGGGACTTAAAATATGTTTTTTAAAAATAATTTTTTACTTATAGTGCGAGTCATATAACACCATGTAAATGAGGTTCTCAATACCGAATTTTTCTTGTTAGATGTTTAAAAAATAAAGCCATTTTGATTTAATGCTTAGCTCTTTAATGTACGTTTTGTTGTTCCATAAGACTTTTCTTTAACTATTTAGAGCACATTTACTGACAGTTTTCCAAGGTTGTGTTTTTTATCCTAGCATTCAATGCTTTTTAGTGCAATTATGTCTTGAATTCAGTAGAAATAACTTTCTTAATGCACTTCACTTTGGAACAGCTGCAGTAACAGTGCTTGTCTGCGGCATGTTTTCCATGGTTTAGCTAAATTAACAAGTTCCATACAGACATATATGATGGGAAAGTAAGGCAATGCTATCCCTAAGAAGTGAGCTGACATTGGCTGCTTACTATTTTTAAAATAGAGACTATTTTCTATTCCTACTCTGCTATTTGAAATCATCAGCTCTAAGTAAGGTGTCCAGCCTTGTGAAAAACAAGATGTCATTCATTCACTTACACAGTGACTGAGCAATGATGAGGTGTCTCTTTCTATTGTTATTGATGTGTTTTAGTTCATGCCCATCATTGATGAAAATATATTCTTAAATGCAAAATGTTCTTGCTCTTTTTTTAGATCTGTCTAGAGTTAAAACATTACAGCTACATAGCAAAATGTTCTTTTTTGGTTTTATATTTCTATAAAAGTACTTATGGGAGTGATCTTGTAGTGATTCAGCAAAGTGGCATGAAAAGGTCTGCAGATACAATCCCAGTTATTCTGTTATGATTGTATCTATGCTTTTGTTTTCACTAATATACTAGTTTTGTTAATTTGTCACAAAAATTTTGGAAACAATTATAAAAATAGAAAAATAGACATTAAAAATAGAAAATAATGTCAATAATGTTTTTCCTCATTGGAAAAGCACTTTGGAAGAGTTATTTAACATCTTAACACTGTTAGACTTGCAGCAAATATTAGACTGATGAACAAGTATAACATTGTATAATAAACTCTGTAGTTTATATGCTAATGGGATTCTTATTTTACCTTTTTTTTTTTTTTAGATCAATGAATGTATTTCTTGTTGTATACCTCTGTATTCTTGTCAGTAAAGCACTAATAAATACTGTTCTGAAGTATGCCTGGCAGAGTGAACCATTTCGTGATGAGCCATGGTATAATCAGAAAACAGAGCCTGAAAAGAAAAGAAATTTGGTATGGAAATAAATTATAATACCAAGAAAGTTTCCCTAAACCCTTAATTTATAGAGATTCTACTGAAAAGTATATACAGCCTGCTTTACTTACCACTCATGCATTTTTGCTGACAGTGGTGATAGTGTATTTGTAGAAAGCTTGTATGTTAAATTTTTGCCCTTAAATTGTATGTGTGAATTTACCTGATGAGAATGTCTGGTTTAGTGTAAAAAGTTTCATGAAAGTGTTTTAGAGCTGCCTGTTATTTATATAAATTACTAAAGAATTGACCTCTTGCAGAGAAATCCAAGGGCTGGAAGGAATCCCACAGCTATTGGCAGTCCTGTAAGAGACATGTTCAAAATAATCCGCTGTAGGAATCTCCATAAAAATGCCCCTCAGAAGCTTAATTTCATATTTCTCTGTTATGAGCGCTCATGGCATTGGAAAGCATCAGTCACCAGTGCCAGGTGTTCTTACAGGAACAAGGACAGTGTCCTGAATGGATACCCAGAGGATCCAGAGCAGTGAACTGAACCCTGCCCTGTGGAAAGTACAATATTTATTTCACTAAATCCTCCCAATCAGACTAGGGGAAAATTTGCTTCCTTACCCTAAATCATGAGGAGCACATGCTAGGCAGCCATTCTAGAGTTCTCATTATCACCAGTAGCACTCTCAACCTGCTCAGCAGGTTGGCTATAGCTCCAGCAAGTCTCCACCACTGAAAAATTGAGCCAGATTATGTGCATATGTTCTCCTTGTGTTGGGAGAGGGAAAAGAAAGCCTTTATTTATTTTTGAAGTGCTGCCTGAAAGTTATGTCATTTGGTAATCCTTGAAGGAGTTGCTGTGGAACTATGGTATTTTTTCTGGTAATTTTTGAATGTACCTGTTAATGTTTCCCTTGTTCCCCAAAAAGTCTTCACCATGCTCATTAGTTGCTCTAGAACTTTACAATAATGTTATGTAATGGTATTCTACACCTGTATATCTGTAAAGAAATATGCAAATTTAAAACAAAAAGCTCTATTGCATGCCCATTGTGATGTTATAAATCATGAAGGTTTACATCCTGTGCTGAACTATGAGCTATGAAAGATGTTGTTTACTGTTCAAAAGTTATTTGAAAAAACCAATTTGTTAATACATGTAGTAATCTTGCAGTCTGTAATGGTATGTGAAAAATCAGTATTTTCATCTTGTTTCTTTGGCAGTTTCTTCAAGCTTTTACAGACTTCCTTGCATTCATGGTTCTTTTCAACTACATTATTCCTGTATCCATGTATGTCACTGTGGAAATGCAGAAATTTCTTGGTTCTTATTTCATTGCATGGGATGAGGAAATGTTTGATGAGGATACAGGTGAAGGACCACTGGTGAACACTTCTGACCTCAATGAAGAGTTGGGACAGGTAAATTTCATTGAATGATAGTTTTTTTAAACTGTTTCTACTTTAGGTTTTATTTTTAAATTGGTTCTTCAAGGTTTTTTGGTTTTGTTTTATTCTGGGGGTTTTTTGCAGCTACATGTGCATTTTCTTTAGTGCTGATTAATTTTAAAAATAAAATCTGAGCTATTTTTATTTTCAGAATCAAAAATTCTGATTTCTCACCCAGTCAGGCGAATTCAATTAGTATTACTGTAGTATTAAGGGATAAACACTTCCTTTCCATTGATTATAGAGGGAAATTATATAAGCACCTAGCTTTCTTAGATTAAAAGTTAGATGGAAAACAACCTCTTTTTGTCTGACTAGACTGGCACTGCATTTCCAGTGCCACAAGTCTCAAGTTTCATCCATTAAAACGATCAATTGTCAGTCTCATTTTCAAAAAGAAATTCTGTTCTATGTTAAGAAAATCATCATGCTGAGTCAGTTAAATTTCATTTGAGAAAATATTTAAGATCTCAGTTAAAAAAGTTTTCATAAGTTTTTCAAATAAATAAATAAGATGCTGTATTTCTTTCTTTTTTTAGTCAAACTGGTAATAAAGCTTTTAAGGATACATGTCTATTTGGATTAAGGTTGATACCAGGTATTTCATTATTATGGCAGACAGTTGACATTGTTTCCATTGAGATCCTCAAAGAGGATCTGCTGAATTACATCCTGGATGAGCAAACAGTGAGGTGGATTGAAAAGGGGGTGAGCAGCCAGGAACAGAGGGTGGAGCTCAGCAGTCCACAGTGGGAAGCCAGTATCTAGCAGTGTACACTGGGGGTTAGTACTGGCTCCCATCCTGATCATTAATGATTTGGATGACTGGGGGCCATCCAGCTGAAAAGCAGGTTTGCAGAAAAGGACCTGCAAGTCCTGGTGGAAATGAAGTTCAGCATGAGCCACCAGTGTGCCCTTATGGCAAAGAGGGCTGCCTTAGGCACAGTGTTGCCAGCAGGTCAAGGAAGGTGATGCTGCCTCTCTCCAGCCTCACCTGGAGTGCCGTGTCCAGTTCTGGGCTTCCCAGTACAGACACATGGGCATACTGGAGGGAGCCTAGTGAAGGGCCACAAGGACAGCCAAGGCACTGGACTTTACATGGCTCATGGGACTGTCCAGCCTGGAGTAAAGAAGGTTCAGGGAAGATCTTACCAATGTATACAAATGCCTGAACAGGAAGGTACTAAGAGGATAGAGCCAGGATTTTCTCAGTGGTGCCCAGTGATAGGACCAGAGGCAGTGAGCACAACCTGGAACTGGAGGGTCCATCTGAACATGAGGAAACACTGTGACAAAGCAACACACTGAATGACTTAAAGACCTTTGATTGATAGCATTTTGTAACTTCTATGATAAAACTGATGTAGGGGTTGAGATGAAAAAATCCATATAAATCCTATCCACTCTGAAATAAGTTTAATTGTGGGTATTTTGTCCACAGCTAAAAAGCCACCGGAAAATTTGGCATTTGCCTTTTCAGATTAATGAATAGTATAAAAGTTAATCTCAATGGAAAGTGTGCATAATTAATGATGTTTTTGAAGACTGAGCAAAAATTTATTTGGTTTTTAGTTTGTTCAAGGTACTGCATAAATGGGGAAGTTCAATAAACAATCGGATGAATTTTAAATAATAGCCTTATTTTCAGTGCTTAGTTCCTTACCTTACTTCATTCTCTTAGTTTATCAAATATGACATGCATCATGTATACAATACCTACATCCAAGATCCAAAATTGAGCCAATCTAGTTCTAGTTGATAGTTCAGATTTTGGTTTTATTTTTAAGCTCTGGGGCTCATTGTAAAAGATGAAGTTAATGAAAAATTCAATATTGAGACAAAATTAGTGTTTCCAGGGCAATTACAGTGCCCATGTGTATAACTGTATGTGTCTACAATCCTCATTTAAACTAAAGCAATTGTAGTGGGGAGTTGTGATACTACTCTAAAGACTGTTCTGACAGTAACTGATCAAAATCCAGGCATGTGCATTAAATAACAATCCCTGGGAAATGAAATTTGTATGCATTTTGTTTCTATAAATACCTGTCTTGCAGCAAAAAAGACATTAAAAACTAAAAAGGACCTAGAGAGAAGAGTGGAAGTAGGTTAAACACATCATTTACATGTGTTAAGAGGCAGAAGATAGCATTGTTTGATGCTCTCATAGAATAAAATCTTTCAGGGCCTATATTTTTATGCCAAAAGAAATTGTCGTCTTCCTTTTCTGAAAGAGCATAAGGATTTTCAGAGGAAGGTGTAACCCAGTATTAAACTCAATTTTGTTCAGAGACGTTGGAAGATCTCTGTTGACATTTCTGCTGTTTTTATTTTGTGCTTATTTGCAGATTGAGTATGTCTTCACAGATAAAACAGGAACATTAACTGAGAACAATATGGAATTTGTAGAATGTTGCATTGAAGGGCATGTTTATGTACCACATGTTATCTGCAATGGACAAATCCTCCATGATTGCACAGGCATTGATATGATTGATTCATCTCCAGGAAGTAGTGGAAAGGTATGATAACTCTTTTTATGTTCTTGGTTTTTTACAATGAAACATGAAAATTGAACTGTACTGATGAATTAATATTAGAAATTCAACATTCTTGAATTTTACTAATCAAAGTAGATAACTGCATAGACATTTTCATTTCCTAGTTAAGAGTAAGACTTGGAGGCTTAACAGGAAGTTTCTCATTTTAATGCAGTTGTAAAGCTGACTTAAAACCCAAATACAGAACTTTCTCTGGTTAATAACTACAGACACCGATATTTGGTTTCTATTTAACCTTAACTACAACAGGGAAAGCAAGAAAAGGACAAGAAAATCCTTAAAGGGGAAAATGGGGCCTTAGTGCATGCACTTATTTAGTCATCACTGAGTGAAAATGTGGCCAGAGAATGGTTTATGATCAAATTAAATTATTTTAGAATGTGACTTAATTTAGCCACGTCTGAAGTGTGCTACCTACAGCAATCTATGTATTGTGGCTATTTGCTGTGTAAAGCAAAATTAGTTGAAAGTTCATGAGTCTTCACAAGTCAGCAGGTGAACAGGGTATATATGGGCAGGATAATCACAGCAAAGTACAATATATTTTTTATTACATCAGTTCAGTATCATATCATTCACACTCACTTCATATCATGCCCTTCACTGTGACAAAATGAGATCTCTTAAAATGTGTTGGTGTAATTCAGCAGTCTTTTGTCTCTCACCCATGGCCCTCAGAATCTGGTCCCAAGGTATGCTGAGTTTTTATCTTGGAATCACAATGGCACAGACAGTTTGTATTTAACAGCACAGAAGAATAAGTTTCAGACACAAAGATATAACACAGACAGGTATCCATGAAACAGAAATCTCTTTCTGGTGCCAGGAGCTGTCATTACCAAACCCTCTGAAATTTTATAGGAAGTGGTTGGCTGGAGCAACCAAAGTATGTGCACTTCAGTAATTTATTTAGTTCCAAGGGGTGTTCAAGCTGCTCAAGAGACTGAAATCTGTAAGGTCTGCTAAGACCTATGCTCCAGGTACTACATCCTTCTGTGTGAACTCAGGACTTCTAAATTATACCTTGACTGGTATTTAATTAATACTATTTCAAGTTAAAAGTTTAAGCCAAAGTAAAGAAAAAACACCTTCAGCCATATCTAGGCATTCAGAGGAGGTAGAAGATGCACTCTGGGGGGGTTTTTCATCATTAGCTTGACCTGTATGCAATCCTAAGGGTACAAACAGCTATGACACAATTGTGTGGTTACCACAGGGAAAGACCTGGCTCCCCCTCAAGGAGCCTGCCTTTGTTTGATTAATAATCAGCGATATCAATCACCTCCCAAAAGAAGAGTTTTCAAGTGATAACACATAGTGACAACCGTCCCTTTTATTTTTCAGGAGAGAGAGGAATTATTTTTTCGAGCTCTTTGTCTTTGCCACACTGTTCAGGTAAAGGATGATGACAGTGTAGATGGTTTGAAGAAAAACCAGGTGTCAAGAAGATCTTGTATATATATATCATCATCACCTGATGAAGTTGCTTTAGTTGAAGGAATACAGAGGTATGTGTGTACTTTGGTATTATATTTTTGTAAACTACAGATCTAATCACTGAAGCTCAAAATTGTTTTGAGAACAAAAACTGTAATAACAAACACCAAGTTATCTACAGCTGATTGGTTTCTTAAGATGAATTCATGAAAATTCACAGCCTAAAATCAACTAAAACCAGTTCAGGGTTTTGGTGTTGGTTTGTTGTGGGCTCAGTCTTAAATCATTATGACGTGCTTAAACCGGATAATTATATATTTGGTGCATTCATTCTCTTGTTCTGTGTTTCATTTTACAGACTTGGTTACACCTATCTAAGGCTGAAAGACAATTATATGGAGATCTTAAATCGGGAAAATAACATAGAAAAGTGAGTGGTTAAAAATATAACAAAATAGACTGATGACAAGTTTTTGTTGATGTGTTTAATAAACCATTGTTTCCTTATACATGATTTTTTAAGTCAGGATAGCCAGGAACCTTGCGGTTTAGTAGAAAAATAAAGAAAATTTAGTAATTTTAATTACTTTCACTTTTTTGACATTATATGCAGTATAAAATATTGATATGACAGTGAAGGTGTGGTGTGGAATTCATGACCTAACCTAATAGTTCCTGATGGTTTTACATAAATAATATATTCTAAATAATAATTCTAAATAATACATTCTTAATAGAAAGTGCTGTGTACCCAATTTGTTGTTCACAAGTGTGCTGGTTTAACACATAATAATCCATGGAATTTACAGGAGTGTAACATCTGTAGAATAAATTTTATGGGCCATAACATGAGTCAGATTTTCAATAACACTGAAATAGTGCAGCTGTTCCATGGTATACACATACCTTTGAAAATTCACCTTACACTTCTCTAGCTGTCTGCTGGTTAAGTCTGCTGTATATCTGGATCTTCCTGCTTGAGTACTCTGCTAACTATATAGGGACTCTTGGACACAAATATAGGAATGCTGCTGTTACTTTACCCGCTTTTAGGATAATATGGAGAATTTTTCCCAAAGGCTACTTCTGACTTTTTTGGCTCAGCTCATAAGAACTGGAATCAGTATGATTTGGTGACTCAGAAGAAAACACTGTAATCATTGAGAATTTTCTCCCAAATGCATCACAGTTTGTAGACATAGGCCTGATGTAGCTTTGCACAGGTCTGAGTTCTAGGGCATTAAAAGGACTTAGGACTGAAGGATGTAATTAAACAAGCAGATCTGGAAAGAGACAAATCCTGAAAAAGTTGGGATTACTGACTGGATTTCTTATGTTTGTGCTGGAAAAGAGAGGCTCTCTTAAGTTAACAGAAATAGGTAAGAGAGTAAATGATAGAAGTGTGCAAACTGATGAAACCACAACAGTGCAACAGGAGCTTGTGTTCATTTTTCCACTTGGAAAGTAACATGTGATAAAATCAAATCACAGAAATAATGGCAAGTATGAAACCAGTAAATAGATTTTTTTTCACTTGAATAAATTTTCAACCTTTGAGCAAGATTATAGAATTAGATCAGCACTTCTGGGAGATTAGGAATAGTAAAAATTAGAAAAAATATAAAATTAAGACTTGTGTGTAAGCATGCATTTCAAGTTCTAAGGCTATATCTAAGTATTTGTGATGATTTCACGTTTGCCGATTGGGAGATAGGATTTTGGGAGAAAAAAAAAGGCGAAACAGGCTCAACTTAGAAGTAAAAAGATAGTTTATTAAAACACAATAAGAAAAAGAAGAGAAAATGAAACCTTCAAAACCCCTCTCCTCCCCCACAAGTACTCACTTTCCTACAAACCACATAGAGACAAAACTTATGACATTCAGTCAGTTTCACCATTTAAATATAGTCTTTCATCAATTCTTCAGGAGAGGAGTCTCTTGTTTACTATGGAATTTTGTCCCACTGACAACCTAGAGAAGTTCTTCTGTGGGTCGGAACTCTCACAGAAACAGCCACCCGGGGGAAAATCTGCTTC
>VXBB01019825.1:190654-232488 GCA_013399915.1 Illadopsis cleaveri
GGTGTTTCCAGCTGCTAAAAAACCGATCCGGGCCGGGATAGGGGCCCATCATCCCCTCCCCCAGCCCGGGAGTCCCTGGGCCAGGCGGGCCTCCCATGGAAGCCCGGGCCCGGGCCTAGGCAGGCCTGGCCGTCCTGGCCCCCCCTCCAAAGGAGAGAGCCAGGACTGCCTCACCTCCTGTGAAGCCGGAAGAAAGAGAGCGACCCCAGGCTTTCTTCCAACTTTTAAGGCTGTGTGTTTCCCAGAGGTGGATCCCTACATGCAATTGGCTATTTTGGTTGTCAGTTTAAAGGAATTCACCTATTGCACTTCACCATCTGTGCTATACCAGCACAGTATTATACATAGAAACTTCCTTTATAATCAGTATGGTGCTCTGCTGCAAGGTTTCTAGTCTTCTACTTAAGTAAATTAATTGGCTATACATCCAAACATACTTTGACATCACAAGTTCTAGTTCAAGTAATTAGGAGCTAAAGGCTTTCTTTATTTGTTACTTGCAACTGTCTGTTTCATTCTGTACTAGTTCCATATTCCATAGTACTCAACACAATCTTCCATGTTAGAAGTGATGTTTAATTTATATGCTTGATCTGTTTCAGGTTTGAGTTATTGGAGGTTTTCAGTTTCGATTCTGTGAGACGGCGAATGAGTGTAATCGTTAAGTCTTCAACAGGTAGGGCTGTCACTTTCTGTTAGATGTTTTTGTTTCACTTGAATTTGTTTCAGATTTATCAGAGTTAAGCATTAAATGCAGTCTGTGTGCCTTTCTTTATAAAATAAGGGACCAGGTACTAGCATGAGTACAAATCTTATTAAAAAGTTGGAAGAAAACATTTTGAAGGCTTATTAATCTGGGTGTTTTTTGAAGAAAGTATATTGGGTCATTTTGAATTCCTTATGCTGTCTCTTTTAGGTGATATATTTCTGTTTTGTAAGGGAGCAGATTCCTCCATATTTCCTAGAGTTAAAGAAGGTAAAATTGACCAAGTACGATCCCGAGTAGAACGCAATGCAGTGGTAAGATTCTATTTTATTGATCTGTTCACATGATATCATTGTCAAAAAGAAATTAAGTGTTCTGAACCACCTGCTTTATCTGCTAACAGGTTTGTCTTTACAGGCACCAAGGTTATTCTATGCCAAGGTTCACTCAGGTTTTATGGGTAGCAGTCTGTGTAACTCCCTTATTGCATCTGTCCTCCATCTCATCTTCCAGATGTCAGTTGTGGTGCAATATGAATGCACTAGATATGCACAACTGTATGTTAAACCAGAGATCATCAGTTAGCTCATTAGTATGACATTTTCTCAATTGTGGTTTGAATTGATTTTTGAAGAGAAGTGAAAAACTGTAAATCTCAATACAAACTCTTGCTAGTTTCAGTCTCCAGCCTTAGCAACTGTGATTTGCTGCCTTTGATTTCTTTACAAGCTCTGGGGAGACAGTGCAGTGATCATCCATATCTTATAGTTTTGCTTGCTAAAAATCAGCTATGAACTGGCTGATCACCTTTAAAAGTAATTCAGAACTTGGTTTTACCTAAATGTAGTATTTGAATTTTGTTGTGTTTGAAAATATGCAGAACTCATTGCAATGCAAGACAATTGCCAGTCATATACAGCATATAATTTACTGGCATCTAGTACTCAAACTGAAAACAAAGTGTTTTTACAGATATGTGGGAAGAAAAACCCAACAGTGTCACTTGCTTTTATCAATATCAAGAGAGACAGGGAGGTATTTTAATAATTCTCATTCTTGGTTTGGTAATTAGTAACTATACAAAGACCTACTTGGAATGGATGGAAGCTGAAGTGCCAATTAAATGGTGTTGTGAGAAACAACAACTCAGGTGACTGAGTGGCAAGTGACTCAGGTGGCAAAACTTTGCTGTGTTATAATAGCTTTTCCCCACCTGACATAATCTAGATACTCCCTTTCTTATTCATCACATAGTCTAGAAGTTTGATACAGTCTGAAACACCTGCTAAATTCTAGTTTTCACTTGACTGAAATGGTACAGTTGGATTTTCACTTTCAGTTCTCTCTGTGATGTTTGGTCCCTGTCTGTGGATGTGCTGCAAAACAGCCTCAAAATCTGTATTCTTCTTGTATATAAAGTATACCTATATATAGTAGCTGCAGAGCTACTATTTATATTACTATTATTTATTCTGACTCATCCTGCCTAATTATGCACATAGGGAAGGAAGCCCTTACCTTGACTTTGCCTTCTCTTGTAATCTCATCTATCCAGCTGGATCACTGAGCTGTTCATCTTCTGGAAGATTGTGGTTGGCCCATCAGGTTGTAACTGCTTCCAGAGCAGAACAGAATTAAGCTGAACTATATCCTAATCTATACTATACTGTACCAGTCTATACTCAGTCACTTCATAATGTTCCTTTTTCAAATCCTCCACCATAAACACCAGCAAGGAGTCTAACAACAGTTCTGTAAAATGCATTTTGTTTCTTTTGATTGCGTTCTTTAGGAGGGACTGCGAACATTGTGCGTTGCATATAAAAAGCTCACAGCAGAAGAATATAGCAAGGTACAGAAGCTGCTTCAGAGTGCAAAGCTGGCCCTTCAGGACCGGGAAAAGAAATTGGCAGAAGTGTATGAGAAGATAGAAAGAGATTTTATATTACTTGGTGCTACAGCTGTTGAAGATCGGTTAGTTAGTACATTTTTGTTTCTTGTGTTCAGTGATGGTGACAAAGTAATTGAACTCTTTTTCTGCATTAGAGATTTATTTGGGAAACCCCTCATATAAATCAATTCCACACCCTTAGCTTACTAAAGTTACACATGGTAACTTTACAACCTAGAAAGCAAGTAATGATAGTTAAGTGTACAAAAATCAGTGTATTTGAACCATTAACGTAATTTATAGATCAAGTTATAGGCAAAAGTTTTGCAGTAAAGGACTACAAAATGGGTATTGAGGAAATGAAGGAAGAATCTTTAATCTTAAAAGGATTCAAAAACATATACTAGTCCTCTAAATATCTTTGAAGTCATATTTTGAGGAAAATTCTTAGATCTGTTAACTTCTATTGAAATTTTTTATTTGTTTATGAAAATCTTTCAATAAAGACCTTTCTCATTTCCAAGCAATCCGTCAATGTATGTTGTCAATTGACTTTACAGACTACAAGAAAAAGCTGCTGACACTATTGAAGCACTCCAGAAAGCAGGAATTAAAGTTTGGGTACTGACAGGAGACAAAATGGAGACTGCTGCAGCTACTTGCTACGCTTGCAAACTCTTCCGAAGAAATACACAGATACTTGAGCTAACCACCAAGAAAATTGAGGAGCAGAGTTTACACGATGTGCTTTTTGACCTAAACAAAACTGTCATAAGACAAAATGGCAGCTTAACCAGGGATACCTTCTCAGGGTAAGGAAAAAGTTGGATTTTCAGGCCAGAAATAGGCTTCTGGGCATTTTGCAAACAATGAAATTATGACCAATTACCTTAAGAACAACAGTGTGTTTCAGTTTCTGTTGCTAATGTGTGAATTATTGTATAGTGATTAAGTATAAGCTTGTTTAGATAAATTTAGGTTTTCAGTCATGTTCTTTCTTATTTCTGGTACTGCTTTGACTATTAAAAGAAAAATCACAACTGATACTGTAATAATTTTTCCACCTTAAAACTAGTAGCAATAAGTTAACAAGCATTTGTGATACTATTTTAGCAGAGATTTTCTGTAACTCTTAGCCTTACAGCTTAAATCTCTGGACCAGATAATTTTTCTTAGCTCTCCTTACACTTCATACCCCATTACTCTAATCAAGAACATATATTCAGTTAAAGAAATAATTTTTCTCCATGTCATCTGTACCATTTTGTTTAAGTACCACAGGCTTTACAAAGTGTGATCAAACATGTTTTTTTAATTTCTTGTGCAATGCCAATTTCCTACATGTTAAAACTCTTTGGATTTTTGTTTCTGTCTTTATCTCCAGAGCTGCAGAATAGCACCAAGAGAGTAATAGCAGGATTCTGCCTGTATGTTGAAATTCAGGCTAAAAATATTTCACTCTAATACACCAAGCATTTAGTACATTGCTTGAACTTCATAATGATACCTTTTCATTTGATACCATTGTACACCAATGGGATTGCCCTATTTGTGCCAATGGTAGCAAAGTGGTGAAAATATCTGGGAACTGTTATTAAATGGAGTTTACAGAATTTTATCTTACTTGCCAAAAATAGCTTGTGTTCTAGTAAAAAAGATGGAGATGCCTAAAATGCATATTAATATATACAGTGTTTTTCTCACAAACACTAGTCTTGGTGAAACCATGTTTGTTGAAACCCCATGCACAGTAGTGTATAACCTTGGAACACTGAAAAGAGAATAAACCTCAGTGTACATTTATGCAACATTCACTGTTGACCTGGAGCCTGAGGCTGCTGTGTAATGCAGGCAGATGCAAGGGTGCTCTGAAATAACTTGTTTGGATGCTGCAGAAAATGGTTCTTGCAGTACAGACCATCTTATCTTCCCCCATTGTTCAGTTTATAGTAAAGTAATAAATAAACTACTTCCTGTGACTTTCTGTGGTTACGCTTCTAGTAATGCTCAAATTACTACAAGCATACTCCTAATAGATTTTTATGGATGAGAATATATTGTAATATTATAGGAAACATAAATAAGTTTTTTATTTTAGTATTGTAAATAAAAGTAAACCTTTATTTGACTTAGCCACTACTCTAAAGGCAAAATATCCATACTCCAGCTGTAGACTGTGGGCTTATTCATCTGGGCCAACAGGTTTTTTAGACATCTCCTTCAAGGCACAATTTACTTTTGTAAATGTAGACATCTGGAAAAAAAAATTCCTCATCAGAGTACCAAAGGCCTTTCCCTTTAACTTATTTTTCCTGAGCATTATGGAATGTGCCACAAAATTAACTCTCTTCCTGCAGCTTGGTTTACCTCACTCCAGTTCCTGGAACCTTTTCAAACCAAACTGAAAAGTCATTAATTATACACTCATGCTCCCTGGTCAAGTCACTGAGGTATCAGATTTATGTATTCAAACTGGTGAAGCACTGAATATTTTCAACATAATGCAGAATTTTAAAATGTTGTAAATATCAGTCTTATACAAGGAATTTCCTTTAGAAGTGTATTAACTTTGCAGGATTCTATGCTCATTATTTTTTTGTTAATTAATTTTCACATAATTCTTATTGCCAGATTTTAAATGTGTCTGAGAATTTTACAGTGACACTTAGTTTGCATTTTATCCCCAAACAGACTTTCAACTGATACACAAGATTATGGTTTAATTATTGATGGAGCAGCATTATCCTTAATAATGAAACCAAGACATGATGGGAGCTCTGGTAACTACAGAGAGATCTTTCTTAATATTTGCAGGAACTGCAGTGCAGTGTTATGCTGTCGAATGGCACCTCTGCAAAAAGCACAGGTTTGTGTTTAATTTCATAATTGCTTGTTAGCTATGCACATATGTAAATGTTAAAGGTTAATACTCTGTATGACTTACTATGGTAACTTAAGATGCTACCATTCATTTTTGTATCTTCCAAAATGGAAAAAGTAAAAAAAAAAGGAGAGGGGAGAATTTCTGCTGGTAAGCAATTTAGATAATGGTATGCTAAAGCAGCACCCAGCTGTGCACCTGAATTTGATTTAGGTACATACTGTTCAAATTTTATGATTGGTATATGCTAATATGAACCTATTTAATTAATGAACTAACTGCTTTTCTTTTAACCTAAGAAGCTTTGTACTCTTTTGACACTGCAAGAACCTGTGTTACTTACTATTGCAGAATGATATTTTTTCTCTGTTTTTAACACAAGTGGAAAGCTAAGAAGAATGCAGGCAAAAAATGTGTGCATTATCATGTTTAAGTATAACTATACTGTAGCATTTGTCATTTGTATCAAGTAAAACCATATCTTTCCATTACTGAAACCTCTCAAGACAGCTGAAGAACTTTGAAAGGAAAGAAGTACTGGAATACACATTTCTTTTTTCTTTCAGTTTGTCATGTCATTTTCTCAGTGCACAGGTGCAGCATATGTAACCCTTATTCACATTAAAAAATATATTTAGCTAGCACTATAACTGTCTGAAAATTTGTAAAAGTTTTTAGTTGCAGGTGACTCGGTACCAAGTTTACAGAGGTGATAATTTGTAATGACTTCAAAAATTTGAAGTTAAATTTTTGGACAGTTTATACGTCAGTAGTTTTTATATGTATACAGAGTCCAGTATATTTTCTTAAGTGTAGGAAAAAAGTTCAACACAGATGAGAAGGCAGAAGTTTTTAGTCTTTCATTTCAGGATTTCTTTGAAATTGTGCACTCCGTCTCTGGAACACTCTTAATTTATTGATGCACTGACATAGCATTAAGCAATCTCAGCATCATCTTTCATTATTTGGCTCTTCCTTCCTTCTGTCCCATCTCTCTCAAAGTACTTTGGAAGTGTTTAAAAAATGTTTGGATCAAATACTTCGTAATATGAAGAAACTGTGATATTCATGCATAGCTGTTGGATTGAGTAATGCTGGTTTTGTGTTCCTTCAGAGAATTTCTTATAAAACTGTCTTGGTAATTTTTATTTCATGTTATACTTATGCAAAATAAGCAAACCATTACAGAGGAGAGTTTCTAACACTATTTTTTTTCCAGATTGTAAAGTTGATTAAGTTATCAAAAGAACATCCTATCACATTAGCAATTGGTGATGGAGCAAATGATGTCAGTATGATTCTAGAGGCACATGTTGGTATAGGTAAGCCTGCTCCTTAGTATATTATTTCAAGTGAAATGACAAAAAACTTATATTTTTTAAAAACAGGTGGTCTTAAAAATCAGGTTATATGTGTTTTAGACAACTTTTAGTGCATTTATCCTGGGAATTGTATGAAATACAGTCGTGATCTCCCATTAGATCAGTGCTGTAGCATTATAATATAATTTTGCAGTTAATGATATCTTTTTAGTAGTTCTTTAGTTATTAAATAGCTTCACCTCCTTTTTGTTTTTTAAAGGAATCATTGGCAAAGAAGGTCGTCAAGCAGCAAGAAACAGTGACTATGCAATACCTAAATTTAAACATTTGAAAAAAATGTTGCTTGTTCATGGGCATTTTTACTACATTAGGATATCTGAACTTGTGCAATACTTCTTTTATAAGGTAGGAGAATGCTTATTTTAATTACATAAACCTCAAAAATTGAAATGATAATATCTAACTAAATACAGTTTTTGCAGCTAATGGTACAAACCAGCAACAATTGCATAAAGAGATTTTATTGAGTACCAGCTGCAGTGCTGAAATGGGATTATTGTTTTTATTCTGAACATGAAGAGAAATAGCTTTTATATAGATAGATTCTGTAATAGATGTTACATTTAAAACCAAATTTTTTCTTATTTTTTCACATCCTACAAATTCTATCTCAGATTGGTCTGCTTATTTCCAGTACCTTCCACGTTGTCTCTATAGAGAACTTCTTATTCACATTGGAAATTGTATTTGAGAACTTAGACATTACTGCAAATTAAGTTATGCTAAATTCATTAGGTTGGTGTAGGTGTACAAGATTGTTTTGAAAATATTTTAAGTGTTTTTTTCTAACATTATTAGTGTTACATTTTTCTAACATTATTAGTATTACTGCAAGATATGACTGTTAGAGTTTAATATATGTAGGTTTTCCTCCTGTTCTTGCAATGCTTACTATTTTTAGTGTTATAAAACCGTGATATACGTATCTGTAGCATTGTATATAAATTAGTTCTTCTATTTTACTTGACAACAGTCACTTTGTTTTTCAGAATGTCTGCTTCATTTTTCCTCAGTTTTTATATCAGTTCTTCTGTGGGTTTTCACAACAGGTTAGTTCATCTTTTTCCATCAATGTCATGTTATCTCTTTTGCTTTTTTTAACAAAAAAAAGGATCTTCCTGAGAATTTAGTGTTAATTTACATGAAGAAGAACATCACTTTTGCTTCATATGGTATTCAGTGGCAACTGCATTTAAGCTACAGAAGTCAGTTTTATGAATTATACAAAAGCAATATTAAAGTCAAGGAATACAGAAATACAATGTTTGGAAATGGCAATGCAAAGTGAAATGTTCGTGGGAAATGTACAGTCAGTTAGATTTAAGCCTACTGGACATGAGTAGAGGAAATCTTGAAAGATGAGTAATTGAATCAGTTGTTCATTTTTAGAATCGGGTATGAAAATGAGAGAATGAACTAGTCTTCTCTAGCATGAACAGGTATGAATTACAAATTTCAAATGAAAAGTAGCATTCAATTAGTTGAAAAGAAAATCTAAAAACTGAAAAATAGAGGAAAAGTGAACTGTTGCTCACCTGACAAGTGCCATCATTCAGGAGACGATCCAGTATTTGCTTTCCTAAATTTTTGTTTATTCTCTCTTCTTCCTTGTTCTCATCTAATTTGTGTAGAAAGGATCTACCTCTTCTTTCTTCTGAATGAGGGAGCAAAAAACAAAGGAATGAATGACTGAATTTAGACAGAAAGGGTTTATATTTTCAGTATTGAGTGAGAATTGGATTTAATTGGGGGAAAATAGTACTATTGCTTTGAATTTGTTGAACGAAAGCCCCAGGAGGAGTTAAAACGACAAAACTATTTTTTCTGTTTTGGTTTCCGTTTCAAACAACCATTGAAAACTTTGTAGGTTTTTATAAAGCATTATTAGGATTTAGATATGAAAGCATGTGTTATGCAAATGTATCTTACTTTTTATCCTTTTAAGTGATAAA
This sequence comes from Illadopsis cleaveri, assembly GCA_013399915.1. Taxonomy (NCBI): domain Eukaryota; kingdom Metazoa; phylum Chordata; class Aves; order Passeriformes; family Timaliidae; genus Illadopsis; species Illadopsis cleaveri. The sequence goes on from VXBB01019825.1 coordinate 199,467, forward strand.
CATAATTTTGAATCAAAAATGGGGTTTTGATAGCAATTTTTCCAGAATAAATGATCACCAAATAGGTTTTGGGACATAAACAGCTCTTTTTGTGTGATGACATGGTAGGATTGAGGGTACACTGATGATACATATATGACAAAGCATCTCAGTGAGAAGAAGAATTAAAGACACATTGGGATGTTTCTTTGTGAAGCTCATTGCAGTCACACACAGCTGAAAAACCTCTGGAGTTCTGAATAGCTCCAAATTTTATAGACATTGAGGAGATAAAAGGGGAGGAAGATACATGGATGTTGTGTCAGAGAAGAATTTCTGCCTCTACAGGAATGTGCTGTTCAATTTGGGTACTTTGGAGCTGGTATTACAGCTGAAACAATAAGAGGAGCCAGTATGTGGACCAGACTGGTCCATGAAATGGATTTTTTAGCTGATCTTTTTCCTCCAGGTAAATGGGATGCAAGTGGAGAGTTGTGTCCTATATCAGTTATAAGGGTATTTGTTCAGGAGTATTTGCCTATATCTATTCAGGGATATTTGCCTCCATTCTGAAGGAATATAACTTTGGTTTCCTGCAGAAGTTCACGCATTCGTTTTAAATCAAGTCTCATGCAGAGAATTTAATTTTAAAGAAAGATCTAATTTTAAATTAAAAGTAGTTGATTTAATTCTTTTCCATCTACAGACTTTATATGATACTGCGTATCTAACACTGTACAATATCAGCTTCACCTCCCTTCCTATCCTCTTGTACAGTCTAATGGAACAACATGTCAGTCCAGACACACTCAAGAGAGAGCCTTCCCTGTACAGGTAAAATTAAAACACTGTATCTCAAAGTCTGACTGTTCAGTTGTGGGACTTGTGTCTGTTACAGTGGAAATCCTCAGGATTTCTGTACCACAAGGATACGGTAGAACATCAGATACACTGCAACAGAAGTGTTGAAGACTACATGCATGGCCTACAAAGTACAATAGATAAACATGTATTTTTATGTGCACATTTACAAACCACACCATGCATTTGCTACTAAGGGAGTGAGAGCAAAATAGAAATCACTGTTTAACAAAATCAAATTAGGAGGTTTATTTTAGTACTCTTTATCTCCTACAACCCTGGGGAGAAAACATGGGGAACAGAAGTATTTAAAAAAAAGAAAACATGCTGGTTTTTTCTATATACATGTTTTATTCTGAAAGGAAAGATGACTGAGTGTTGGAGTGTATCAGAGGATGTATTCTGTGTCATGTCCAGCATTGTCCTCTGCATATTGTTTACTCACTTCTGAGCATTGGAATTGACTTGTTTGGATTCTTAGCCACTTGAAATACAGTTCTTGCCAATTAACTGCATTTGGCCATCTGAATTAGGATCAGTGCCCAGTTTAGATCCATGTAGCTGCAAAGCCAGTGCATTTCAGGGAGAGGTAACAGTAGATAATCAAAGGAAAAACATTATTTGAAAGAAGTAGTATTAATCAATGCAGTGATATGTTTTTATCAGTGAAATTGAAGAGGAATACAAGAGATTACTGTTGAGTTCCAACAGTAATGTTTTTATTTTCTCTTTGATGTTTTGAATGTTTTTAATTTTGAAATGGTAATTCAGAAGCCTTTTTTGGTTTATGAAACCTAGCAGAGCTTATTTGTCAGAAACTTGTGAGTTTTGATACCTAAGAGAGTCTGTTGCTAAGCTGTTTTGGGCCATAGTGGTTGTTCTGGGCCAGATAAGGTTTCTGTTGGCCACATATGGGTTTGCACTCTATATTGTTAATCTCTTGGGAGAAATTACTTTATATGGTCATCAGACAGTCTTTAAAGTTCATATGGTGGAAGTACTGGTTGGGAGTAAATGTTTCTGTAACTCAGGGTTTTCATTTAACTGTGTCCTGAGTTACTCTGATGTCCTGATATACTCTGTACTATTTGCCAAGTTGATACATACCCCTTCTGTGGACAAGAACTGAAGTTGTAACATTTAAAATTTTTTGTAGTAAGAAAATGCATGCTAGTGAAGAGTTCTATTGTTGACAAATCCCTCTATGTTTTTGTGGAGAAACATTCAAGAAACTCTATTTAACCAGAAGCTTCAAGTCAACTGCAAACCCCTTGTTTCACATTCCAAAATAAAATTAATGTTTTATTTTGTTGCAGTAGTCTGTATATAAGTATCCTACGGGAAATAAAGCAAAGTCTCCAGAGACCTCTAGTGTTTCCATTTAATATCTGCAGTGGATCATGACATGCACAGCAAGCAGTGGAAAAGAGATACCTTCTGTAAAAAGATTGAAAAGTAAACTGGTACAGCACAGGGAGTTTGCCATTGTTGAAAAAAGCAGAATTACAGGGAGCAGTAAAAAGGGTTTAGTAAGAATAAATAAAAGTAAATAAAGAGGGCATTTTGAGGAAGGAGTTAGATTTGAAGTGGTAGACAGTTGTAATGTGGAAATGTGGTGGTTTTCAAGAAACAATATGAATTATGTCATTTATCTGGAATTTTCAAACTTGCTGATAATGAACATATTTCTTATTTCACACAGAGATGTTGCCAAGAATGCTTTGCTGCGCTGGCGTGCATTTATTTATTGGACATTCCTAGGAGTGTTTGATGCTGTGGTATTTTTCTTTGGTGCCTATTTATTGTTAGACAACACGGTTGTGACCAGCAATGGACAGGTTAGTGTTGGATTTCATCAGTCAATGGTAAATTTTTTTAATGCCAATTGTGAAATGAACATAGTTTTAATTGTTTTCTTCAATATTTCGTGCAAGATGATAACTTTTTTATGAGTTACAGTGAGATAGATGGGTTATCTGTTTAATGAAATCTGAACTATGCAATGAAACGTACTGTGTGTTAGTAAGCAGAGACATAGGATTGGATACTAATTAGGAGAAATATATAACATAAATTACTTCTGAATTTATACAGTAACTTTTCAGTTTCATACTTAACCTGCATCTGATGAATATCTGTTTAACATATCAAAAGACTCTCGTTAGAGTAGTTATGAATGATCATAAAAGATATTAAATATAACAAGCTTTTTAATAGTTTAATTATTTTTGACATATAGCAGCTTAAAATAATCTATCTCTACTTGCTTTGCAGTCACATGAATGCAAATTTTATGAACTTTTGCATTTTATTTATTTTATCCATTGATATTTTGGTCTATTTTATTTGTGTGCTTTTTTTCTTTTTGCTACTTGCTTCTCTTCCTATCCTCAGCTAATGACAACCAGCACTCACATGGTAAGACTATTGTGGATTTGTCATGATATCCATTTCATCTTTCACTGTTCTTAAATTAAACTGTTAAGAGCAGTAAAATATAATTTAAGCCTATAGTTAGAAACGTTCTTTATAGCTACTCTATAAGTACTTAAAATAAAAGGAACTTTATACAAAGTATATTGAGGTATATGAGGTGTAGTAAAGAACCATGAACTTAAAAAAGCTTTTTGCTTCCTTGCATTGTGTTATTCTGTTGTTTGCTTTTCTGTAACCTACATTTTGTTGCTGACTCTGCTGTAGAATTTTTTTTACAGTTTAAACACAGCTTATATAGTTTATAAACAGCTATAATGTGCTTTAATGGGCTTAGAAAATGTCCTCAAAGTGAGAGAGAAAATAATCTCTACACAATTTTGTTGCCTGTATGCAACATACACATTTGCTAGAAATGCAGTGTTCAGATACCATTAAAAACCACCTTTGTGACATCTGTTAGGGAAATGAACCTCTAGTGTGAGAGAGAACACTGGTTAAAAAGCATTTTGTCTAAGGACAGAATAAACTTCCACTAGACAGAACTGTATACTGCTCTACAGCTTTTTTTGGTACCATTATGCTCTCTGTTAGATGTCCAAAATTCTTCCTCACCATATACTTATAGTGCTGAAAATTAGACTTATCATACCTGTACCAATCTTGTAAACAGTTTGTGTTGCAAATATTCTGACTCAGTTCCTTTCTGAAATTCTAGTTGTCTTCCATTGCACACATTCAATCTAATTCAAAGGCTCTAAAGCCAGATTAATGCCTAATTCTCAAATTTCAAATGTTGAAGCCTACAACTAGATACCCATGTTAACACTTGAAGATAATGTGTTGCTTGAGGAGACATTCTGAGTCTTGAGTGTCTGTGTTAGAAAATTTGTCTTTATTGAGGATGCATGCCTGTGCTTATGTATAAAACTTGAGAGCTATTGAGCTGCAATTTTAGATTTAAAGGCTTGAAAATTTCAAGTGTTCAGGAATAGTCAGAGACACTTGTGTGAGTTTATACACACATGAATGCTAATAGGTGTTGATAGTTATTTCCCAGTTTTTAAATTATGCTTACATCTGGAAAAAGTCAGTGAAGAATTTGAAGGTTTGAAAGGTTTGACACTGCAACAAATATGTTATCATTGAACAGGGAAAAGGTAGAAAGCAGTAAAGAACATAAAAGAGTTGACAGTAACACTAAAGTCATAAGTGATATGTAATGATACAAGTCAGGTTCCAGATTGCTAAAATAGGTGCTGAAACAAAAATTTTGATTTTTTTTTCTCCACAAATGAACTAATCACTATTATCACAAAACCAGTAAAAAATGAACAAAGTCAGTATCTTTCCCATACAATGATGCCTGTCAGACTAAAATGAACATACCATTAAGCTTGCCTCCAAACACAGTTCCTCCCAAAATGCTTCTCCGTGTTTTGAAATTAGTTTGAAACTATTTGCTTCCTGTAGTGAGATACTACTAGAATAATGGAAAAGTGTACTTCAGATTACTGAGATCTATGTCATAAATGCCTCCATTGGTCATTTTCTAGTAAGCAAAACTAAGATGCCAAAGATTTATCTCCTATCAATTGTTATTAATTTGTGATACTGCTTTGTGTGTATGATGTTCCACTATGGATAGGACATCAAGGTTGGTGTTGCAAAAACCAACTAGTTAGAAACCAGCTACAGAAGAAAGGGAGGCACTGTAGAAGTCATTGCAGATTGCAAATGTCATCTTAGTTTACCCATATAATAAAATTTATTTCCTGGGTGATTTTCTTTATTTTAACATTTGATACAGAGTACATTAAATGCAATTAAGCTGGGTTGAGAGAGACCAAGTAAAAAGGAATAACAGATTGAGAAATACAAAACAACAGGAAGGAAGATAGGTGAGCAGAATGCTGAATTGGAACATGGAAAATCAACAAATAGAGTCACAGGAGGAAGGGAAGTCCTGGATAGGCTGGGAGCATAACACAGGAAAATACTTGTTAATAAACTAAATGTTAACAAACAGACTTAGAAAAAAATGATTCATTGCCTGAAGGCATGAGTAGTATCTTGAGATATTCAATGCTAAAAAGACATTGTGAATTTTTGCAACTCACATCTTCCCATATTGCTTTGCTTACATTTCTCTGTGCCAAAGTAGCAGCTTTATGGATCTTGTCCCTGTGCTGGGACTTCACTTTCTGAGTCAATAGGATGGGTGGATAAGGAGTTTGGTTGCAGACCAGTGTTTTCTATCTAGCCTAACAGACAGGGGAAGGTTGTTTCAAAATCTTTATTTCGTCTAGCAGCTTTTATTGCAAATATGGACAAATCAGTTCGGTATGCAGAAACTTAGACTGACAGTAGGGTCTCTGAGATCTTATGACATGAGAATATTGTAAAATTTAACTGCAAGAAGCAAGTTGGTAAACAGCATGATTGGAAGTTGCTGATCCAGATTCCCATCCGGTGTTAACTGCACAAGTTTTTATAGGGCACAGAAAATAGAATGATGGCATGAGCCTATTACACATCAAGGTAAAAGATGAAAATGCTGAAAGTTTTCTGAATTTTATTTAGTTAGTGTTCAATAGACTTAATCACACAGTAAGTAGTTTTAGAATAGTGAAATGATTACTGAGAATAACGAATCTTTTGGCCAGTAATCTGTTTAATTTTTTTTTCCATTCACAGTTGATTGCATTATCTTAGCTTAGCTTCCCTACTGATTTATGTCCTGTGGCTGGCTGTGGTCTTCACTCACAATTTTTCACACAGCAGTATATTTGTGTGATCAACTTCCCACATGGATACCCTGTCATGTAATACTGGATAAGCTCATACAGAAAAGTGTAGATTGGACATGATCCAGTTCAACCCACTGCTCTGTGGAGGGCTAATTAAAATCAATTTGCTGAAGGCTTTGTCTGTCTAGTCTTTTTCAGGTTTTCAGCATCTCTGAAGATGCAGATTCCATAACCTTTCAGGGCAACCTATTCCAACGTTTTTCTGTCTTCATGGTTGAATAATTTCTCACAATACCTAAGCAGAATATTTCTTGTTATTGAAGAGGGATTTGTTCCAGTTCTTCATCTCTGTAGTTCTTCAGATATTTGTGGGCAGCTGCTAGATTGTTTCTCAACCTTCCCTTCACCAGACTAAGCACTGCACTCCTCTTTGCAGAAGAGCTATAGGCTGCTAAACACCTTGGTTGCCTGCCACTGATAATTTCCTATTTTTTCCCATCACGCATGAACTGAGGGGCCCAAAATTGAGCACAGTGTTCCAGGTTCAACCTCACTGTAGCTGAGTAGGTGAGAATAAAAACCTTTCTTCATTGGCCATGTTCCTCCCAGTTGCTGTGCAGTTTACCTTGTGTATAGAGAGGGCACAATATAGGCTTGTATTCAGCCTGGAGTCTACATAACCCCACTGCAACTTCCTTTTCAGCAGGGCTATTGCACAGCCAGTCAATTGCTGGATTGCTACTCCATCGTAGGTGTAAATCTTTGCACTTCTCCTTATTTAATTCCATAAGGTATCCTTTAGCCTCCTTCTCAAATCAGCAGAGGTCCCTCTGGATTGAAACTGTCATCCATTATTTCAGCTGTTACCTATTTTTATGCCACCTGGTAGTTTGCTCATGATATTCTGTCATCATCCAGCTACTGACAGGGATACTCCACGATTTCCAGCCCAGTTTGCTGTTCATAGTGTGGTTGACTGATTAACAAAAGCCAGCCATCCATCAGGGACTTTGGAATCCAGTGGTTCAACCAGTTTTCAACTGCAATAGTAGTCCATTTAACCAGCCCCTGCTTCCTTATTGTCCAAGTGTCAAATGCCTTGCTAAATTCAAAATATGTTGCATCCACTGCTTTTCCTCCTTAAGAACAACTCAACCTCTTGGTCCCACACTGTTGCCTGCTCCTTTCCTTCCCAAGCTTTACTGCTAAATGCAAGGAACAGGTTTTGCTTGTGAAGACTAATATCCAGAGTATTGAGTAATTAAGCATTTTCTTTGAAACCTTCCACTAGGTTGTCTTACCACTCTGTCAGTGGACTGGCATTCTTCCTTTGAAGCAAGGATATCTGTAAATATCCTTTTTGTCCCCCTCAACACCCCTCAGTAATCCTAGTTAGAGCTGAGTTTTGTCTCTGATTTATTCCTCTGCTTTTATGCTGTATGCTGCCTGCCCACATTGTCATCTCTTGAATGTTCCCATTTTGCCTTTTTGTCCATGCAGTAACATCCTACTTTGCTAACTGGATCTTCTGCTGAAATTCCATGCCTGCATGAAAGTTGTCTCATTCTTGAAGTTGTAACTGCAGAAGGGAGTTCATTTGATCTCAACAGTTATCTTTCAAAGTAATTTGGATCTCTTGGACACTTCTCTTTCATGGGTGCTATACCCTGAATCAAACACAGTCTCTTCTAAAATACAGTGTCCTAACTATTGCTTACTTTCCCAGTATTTCTCTGTATCCTGAACCTGGTCGTGTGGTAGCTGCTGAAGTCCAAGCTATCCTCTGTGACAGTATTCACCACTAGTTCTTCCCTGCATCAGCATTAATGGTCATTTCTGCCCACTTGAAAAGCAGAAGTGTTTCTTTGTCATTATGCCAGTGGGGAGAAAATGAACACAAGTTAAAAGTGTTTTATCTTAAAACGTATGTGGATGTATTTGTACTTGTATGGTTATAACATTCTTATGCTTATCTGTATAACATGCTATTGAACCTCCAAGAAATTGTTGGGTGCCAAGGACATCCAACAGAGAAAGGAAATCAGAAAAAAGATGACGTGCAAGAAGATTGATGAAATGACTGGAATTCTTGATTCTTATTAGGAAATATACTGTGTGTGAACTTCAGGTTCAGAACATTGGTTATGGTCTTTTTCTGGCTGTCTGAAATCTGAGGTGTGTACACACAGCAAGAAACTAGAACACTTTGCTCTGGATAGATCATGTAGGAATTCAGTTTTTGCTCAAGTGTCAGTTCATGATACAAAGCAATACTAAGCTTTAAGATGTTTACTCTGAACAATTCACAACACAGTGGACAATATTGCCTATAACTGCTTTGGACCATTTTTTATAGATGTTTGGAACCTGGACCTTTGGAACAGTGGTGTTCACTGTGCTTGTATTCACGGTTACATTTAAGGTAAGGTATGCTGTATTTTATCCACTGAAACTTTCTTAAAACTTGTTTTTTAATTGTTGCTTTCTTATATTGATTTCTTTGTATCACCATGCATTGTTTTATTCCTTTAAGTAAACAGTTTGCTACCTGTGCCTTCTTAACTGTGCTCAAACTTCAAAGATAGTTTTAAATAATTCTGTGTAGAATTCTTCCCTATATTCAAAAGGTATAATTCTATTTTATCTCCTGCAATTCTTGTTGCACCTAGATAGTAATAACATCATATAATATCTTTTCTTTCAGCTTGCACTAGATACACACTATTGGACGTGGATAAATCACTTCATGATCTGGGGATCACTGGTATTCTACATTGTCTTTTCTCTGCTCTGGGGAGGAATTATTTGGTATGAACCCTAATATTAATTGCATTACAAAAGTTTTTCAGAAACATAAAGTTGTTAATATTTCACCTTTTTGTCACAGAATTAAATTTAGCCTTTATTCACTGCAGAACTCCATTTTAAACACATAGTAATTGCTAACTGGAGAGTGCTCAGCTCTTCTATCAATGAATGTCTGCTAAAATCTTCTTAAAGAAGAATACAAGGAGAATATCAGACCCTAGACTACCACTGGGTTTATCTCAGTAGTGTCAATCAAAAGCAGCCTGAGGGTTGGTTCAAGACCCTGATGTTGCCTTTCTGAGTCAAGATGTCACAGAATAAATCATGTCTGTGCAGTTGGTGACTACCCACCTACCTGCTGAGCTTGTCTTGGAAGCTAGCTGTAGCAGTCAAAACTAGAGACAGGGAGTGTTTTATTGAAGTGATGTGGACGTCCAAGAGTCCTGTGTTTGAGCTCATTATTTTGCCTCCTTACTTTGCAAAGTGGAGTTACTGTAGGTGTCTGATCGCCTGGTTATTCATGTTGGTAAGAAGCTTTGTAGGAATTAGTGTAATTCTTGTGCATAGCCAATTTGAAGTATTGGGGGGTTTTGCTCTTAAAAGTTCTGTGTACTTGAAACTGATTTTTTTTTAACTGCTGCTGGAGTCATTCTACTTTGTATACACAATATTTTGAGGGACCAGAGAAGGAGGGGACTAACTATTGCTTGGTCATTAAGATGCCATTTAATTTAGAGAAGGGATTTATATTTAGGGTGTCTTTTGCAAATGAGTAACTACCTCTTGACTCCTTGGATATTTAGTTGCCTCTTCTTTTTTCTACTAAGATCAGATCCCAGTTTTTTCAGCATCAGTTTGCAGAAGTGACATTTTCCCAGATAATGTTTTCCAACCAACCTTGCTGCTGTGTATTAGAGATGTGACTGTGTGTATATAAAAATGGATTTTAGCTTAGTTGCCTTTTTAGTATGCAAATACTATCAAAATTTGGAAACTATCAAGAAACTGCCCTACTGGTTTTACACTGCAGTGTTGCTGCAAACTGTCCCTTGATCTTGGCTCTCAGTGATTATGGCCACTGGTTCCCAGTAACATACAGTGATGGCATTTTAATGATCATGCAACTGCATGGGATACAGGGAGATAGTGAAGAGAAGCTATTAATAGTGTGGTTGGATTAACTATGTGGTGAGCAGGATGGGGAGCATAACATGAAAGCATTAGAGATGCTTAGGGGAGCCTGAGAGGTATGAAAATAAGTGTGATTAACAAGCCTTACTCTGAGGCTACATACAAAGCAGTGTGCCTTAGCAAAGACCAGGGGATGGTGGGTGGGACACGAAGAAGAAAGGTGGAAAATACCTGGGACAAGATGAGGGTACGTGGAAGAGCATAAACACGTTAAGAATGAACTTAATTTAACTTTGCAAGGGAGAGACACTATGCCAGGGAGGGGACAGCATGATATCTCCTGCAGTCTAGAAGACAAAAGGAAGGTAGTCTCCAGATGATGCATGGTTAGCTCTCCCTTTGAGAAGACTGGGATGGATGAACTCCCACAAACTGGGAAAATGAACCTGAAGTAATTAATCACTGGCATAATTCTTGTATTTAATACTGTCAGCTTTTCTTTTGGGTGCAGAGGTGTAATAATTACTTTATCTTTTCTCCTTCCAGGCCTTTTCTCAATTATCAGAGGATGTATTATGTGTTCATGCAAATGCTGTCCAGTGGTCCTGCGTGGCTGGGTATAATTCTGCTCATAACTGTCAGCCTTCTTCCAGATGTTCTGAAGAAGGTCTTATGCAGGCAGTTGTGGCCTACAGCAACAGAAAGAATCCAGGTAAATAATCCTTTTCATTGTGAAGTTAGGGGTTTTTTTGTATTACAAATGTCTAATCACCTAGGCCAAGGTCAGAGATTAGAGCAGAGGTTCCCCATCTCTGGTGACTGAACAATATGGTGAAAGATGCTGGCTGTTATTTACATGCTGGCATTAACCTGAATCCTGGGGCAACACTTGTGCCTCCATACCAGCAACCACAGGGAAATCAGCTGATGAGGATGGTGGGAGACAGCTACAGGGCTCAACATGATTTTTGATTTGAGGAGATGATAAGAGCAAGGGGATTGGGATCTCCATAAGGTTAGATAAGAGGCACTTATATCTAATAACATACTGATGCCTGTTAGGAAAACACATGTATTAAAACTTACTCATATTCTATTATAATTTTTACTCTTTTATATTTCAACTTACATTTTGCCTGTTCTGATCCATTATTTGTACATAAGTGTGCCTTGCTGTGCCAATGGGACGAGGATTTTAAAATCTATTCTCTCCTTTCATCTGATCAGCCCAGAAGGAGAATGACTGTGTAAATACAGGCCAACTCTTCTAAGGCTGGAGAGGAGGCCAGGTTCTGTGGGAAGGACATGAATATAAAATGTTTCCTGTGTTTTAACCACACTAAACTTTTATATATTATATATGTTAAAATGTGAAGGACAGTAGAGGTGCTGAACTTTAAACCTAATGTTACTGCCCTTGCCCTTTTCAGCCCATCAGCTGCCACCAGTAGGTTAAAAGAAAGAGTTACCAACAACGGAAAGGATTAGGTAGGATTTTGATGTTTAATTGAGAAGGTATTTTCATAAGAGGAAAGGAATAGGAGAACTTTGCTACCATGAGAAAAAAAATCCCTGTGGCAAATGTAAAACCCTCTGCCACTATTTTGTATTCCTAGAATATACGGGTGTAATAATGCCTCACTTCAGGAAAGAATAGAGAATAGCAGCAAAGCATTCCCAGGCAGATCAGTATTTAATGTTTTTACATTTGGAGATCTTAGATGTCTCTTTGCCATATATACTACTTGTGGAAGGAGTTGACCTCAGTATATATTCTGAATAGTTAATTTAAAAGTCTGAAGAGAGAGAATGAGCAAGGGTTAAGATAAAGAAACAAGCTAGTAAATAAAAACCCCTAACAAAGGTATCATAGGATTTCTTACAGACATTGTGTATTAGTACTGGAAAATGAATCAATAGTAAAGCAGACTTTGGGCTCAACACTGACAATTTTTTAATATTTAGTCAAAGATCTGTGATTTTTAACCAGTTATATTGCTTGTGTTTCTTCTTTCCTCTCTTTGTTTCTTCCTGTCTTCCAATCTGCTTTCTCTAAATAACTGCTACCTTGCTTTAAACATAAATGATGTGCTCGGTTGCTTCCTACAATCTTCTGGGGAAATCAGACTAAACATCAGTGCCTTTCTGTTGAGCAGTCCACCATCTTTATGCTTTCTCAGACTTCAAGCAGTCTAAGTTTCTAATGGAACAAAAGGTGACTTTTTTCTGCCTTTCTGCATGCTTGGCCATTTCATTCAAAGGACTTTATAAAGTTTATCATCAGAAGTTATTTACCATACTCATTATCTCCATTTGTGATTCATGTCAACTATATTTTGAGGAATACTTTTTAGTACAGTTTTTTCCTTCTGAGTGTCTCAAAGATTATATGAATTGTTGTTGCAGTCCACCACTGTCACTATCATTTTTTGTCACTGTTCTTGCTGCATTTTACAGAATGTTTCTGTCTCAGGAATCTATGACTCTTATACCCTCATTTTAATCATTGGTCTGTCTGTAGATGAATGCATCTTGTGTTTCCACTGTACTGAATAAGTAGGATAGTGGCCACACAAACAAGTGATAATTCTGATCAGCCTGATATTGCTAGCATCATACAGAAAATGTGGTACTGGAAACCACTTGAACAGTCTTTGGAATATATTAATGTATCTTCTCTGCTGCTAGAAAATGCAGCTTTTTTTCTTTTTCAAGAATGCATTTTGAAACTGAGCTTTCCTTATATTCCCTTTTATGAAATTCTGTGCTCTTTCTAGACAGAAAACAGCTCAAGATCGGAAAGTTTATGACATTAGTTAATATAAAAGTACAATAAATGCTAGTAAATCTTGTTTCCCCTACAGTCTGCAAGAAAACTGTTTTGTGCTTAATATTCAGAGACTGTTGGTTTCTATTGCAGATTTTATATCTTTCTTTCTTAAGTGGTTAAGATAAAAAATGTATTTCCTCCTTTCCCCCTCAAAAATATATAGTCAATAAAATTTACTGTAATTATGTAAATTAGAGGAAAAATAGTTCTTTTCATTATCGACAATTCTGACTAAAATTGTCTCTTAAGTGCCTTAGGATTCGCTTTAACTGAGCTTACAAATAATTATTTTAAATGTACTGCATTCCTAAAAGTGATACTGCTTTCTTTATAAAAAAAAGGCTTCTGGAACAATTGAAAAGACTAAAATAGGACTAGTGACCATTTCCCAGGTTACTGAGTTAGTTCTACTCAGGTACTAAGAATGCATTAAGGCTTTGATGGAGTTCTTACACTTCTAAATTTTTCTGTTATTTGAGAGTCACTCCCAGTGTGTGGTGAGCGATTGTCTACCATCATTAACATGCAGATGTTTTTAAACATACCACATATAGCTCTGGGTTTTTTTCAGAGAGCTTTCCTGTGATACATAAATACACACAGACATATATGTGTATACACCTACATATATGTACATACAAGTGTATATATATATGTGCATGTCTATTGATCTATATATATATACATATGAACTGTTTCCTTGGGCTAAAACATTATTTCTGCAAAAGCTTTGGAGGAATCTGTTGCTTTTTGGTAATTTCGGTCAAAATCTACTTATTTCTTATACATGTAGTCTCTGCAACTCTGGCTCAATGACAAACTGAATTTTGTGCTTTAACTGGTGATTTTGCAGCTGCGAGGTTTCTTTCAGCTTTTACTTCTAAAAAGCAGTAGGGTATTTTTTTTAATATATCCAGTCTACTTGGATTATATTTTCTTTTTCTTTATTCTTGTTTTAGCAGAATTTCAGCTGGTCTGTTATGGAAAATATAAATTCAATTTAAATTCTCTTATTTCCATTTTTATAATTTTCATTTTTATTGACAGTGTTTCAGCAATTCCAAGTATTTGGTAGCTGAAATACCAGGTGTTTAGTTTCTGAACTGTAAATTACTTCTGTATTTTCATCCCTTTTTAAGAAATATTTTTCTTTTTCTCTTTGTTTTTGACTGATGATTTTTTACTTCGCTTTCACTCAGTCAGAAGCTTGGGCCATCAGCAATGTTATGAGATCTTTACCCTTTGCTGCACCTGGGGAAACCCAAAGCGGTCCTTTTGCCTGGGGAAACTTCTCTGGGGATTTATCATTCTTCTGTTCTGCAGTGGGCTTAGCTGCTGTTGAACAACTGCACTGGGCGCTCAGAAAAGTGTTCACCAGCAAACTGCTGCCTTTGTCACGTGTCAGGCTCCTCCTCTGTGGAAACAAAGCAATGGATCTTGCCGTTACAATATTTGAATGCTGTGAATGAAGTTTCCTTGGCAACTCCCCGGCCCTCTCTGCCCATAGTGTAATGACTAAGCTGTAAGTCAGCCCTCATTAGCACCGCCCCATCACCTCAGTGTAGGGCACTCCCTTCAGCTGCCAGCTGCTCTGGGGAGTAGTGAAGTGGGATGTCCACTCCTTAAGGTAGGATTGATTTGGCCTCATGGTAGCACAGACACCTCTCCCTTTCAGTGCAGGTTGTTGTTAGAGGGGCAGGACACATAGCCCACAGTACTTAGTCAGTTTAGTGCTTTTGAGAGTAATTTTTTAACAGAGTTTGAAATGGAATTAAAAATGCCCTCAAATGATTAATCTCAGGATCCAGAAATAGAAACCTTCTTTTACACTGGATAACCTTTCCTTTTTAAATCTGTCAGAAAATCCATCACTTTTATAGGACTTTGCTATAACAGTTACCAAATGGTACAATTCATTCTCATTTCTTGTATTCAGCAAGAGTCTCACTGTTTTTCCTCGTCCTTGCAGAAGAGTATGAGACATAAAACAGCCCAAAATGCACTGACGAACTGCGATGGGCCACTTCTTGAAGGAAATCTTTCACCTTCCGAGCCATAATTAGATCAAAGCTAGGTAACAGTACTGTACGTGTTGCCAATTTGGATTAATTTCTATTGATGCTATTTACAAATCAACTGTTTCCTCCAGAGTTTTTGATGTACTTTATCAGTATTGATACAAAATCATTATGTTTTACTTGGAGAGCCTAGTTTTTTCAAGAGATGTTCCATGCCACAGGTAAGATCTTTTTGTCTCAGAAACTTAATCGTGTAGAGCAAACCAATAAATCAATATATCCATATTCATGTCCTTTAAATACACTGTATTATGTATAGGTGTTGTGTGACATTTCTTCTGTAAGAACTGCAGTCATCATTGTAGTGTGTACTCACATTACACCACAATGTAGAATACATAAAGTCAGAGATAATTCTTACCTACGAGCAGTTTATCCATCATCTTTCATGTTCTTGAACGTGTATATAGACTAAATGCAGATGGTAACATGTGAAGTTAATCACAGTGAGTTACTTGTGAATAGGACCTTGGGTCAGAAGACTGTGGCTGTGCATCTGCCAGTGTCTGCCACAGTGCTGTGTTCTGTACACACCAGGGCATTGCTGTGTCACTGCCTCAGATCAAGAGAGAAGTGTGATAATTTGGCTGAATGTCTGAGACAGCAGCATAAGTGGTGAACTAAATTCCCCAAACGTAAGGCCAGCAGAATGAAGTTCTTTGCTTTACATCATCTCTTTGCTATACCACTGCTTACACAAACGAGTAAGAAGGTACACTCTATTCTAATGATTCCCACCTGGATGACATGATTGTTCCAGTCCCTTCATGTTTTCCTGACCCCAAAAGCAGCATATGAGGAACTAAGTGAAAGTGCAAAGTTAGCAGTATGTGAAAAGGACAAATGTCATGTCCTCTGTGGGCTGTAGGACCTTAAAGTAGCTGAAGGTAACTAAAATAGCTGATTTGCTTTTAATGACTGTTACACAAGTAGCAGTAGAAAACACCAACTTCCTTGACTAGCCTCAGGCTTGGTAAAGGCTCTTGTCTCAGAGCCATGTGTAGAAAAAGGCATTTTATTTTTAGAACTGTCTATGGTAACTAAAATGCTTCCCTTTCTAGCTGAAAGAATAGGAAAATTAATTACCAAACTGTATGACCACTCCCTCTTACATTTCCAAAGCCAATCTGCTGATCTGTTACCTGATTTTTATGTAATAATGTTGCTATTTGGTCTATATGTGTTTAAAAGAACCCAGGGCTCACTGTGGTGACCAGTTTAGGATAGTTTTATGACCTTTCCAAGAGTGTCTTTTTAAGAGAGCTTTTAGATTGCTCTAGGTTATGCAAGAGTAGTGTTTCAAGCTTGTGATTGGCATTGAAGTGTCATGTTACATTGCAGCCAAAGTTCTATAAGCCACATCATTAATATTTATGTTGTGATTTTGTCCTTTTGCTACTGGGTTCTGATTAACAGGGAAGAAGGGGATGATTAAGAATAGAGAATTAAGTGATTTATATAGCATTCATGGAGAGATTGATGAATAACATTGCTTTGAACCATGTTTATAATGCATTTATATGTTAGGTACCTCTATACCTGGAAATTATATGTGCATTTAGTGAAAAGAATTTTATAAACTCATTGGGGAAAGGGCTGTGCTAGTTTTATTTCAGTTTGTGCACATGTCCAGACCCTTGTCATGCAGCTGTGGTGTTCTGTAGTCCTGAGCATTTCCTGAGTGGATGTGCCAATTCTGCCAGAGTGTGGAGTGATTATGTAAGATAAATTCTAATGGGCAATTAGACCAAGATAGTATTGAGATGTACAGTACAAATTGCCTGTATAGATGCTACACATAATCTAAGCAAGTCTAAAATTCAATACTACTTAGAAGTATAAAGCAACTGCATTAAACTCTAGAAGCTCCATCTGTTAGCACAAACTGACTGTAAAGGATTTCCTCTCTTTATAGGTACAGGGCAAAGTACTTGAATCTGTCCTGTCTTAAAATTCCACATAAGAAGTTCAGGGATGAAACGGGGGGAAATTCCAAAATTAAATATAACCTTGATTTAAAACACTTCCATTTGAAGGCAGACCTCTGTGTCTTCATCTCTTCTCTGAACAGTCCATTATCAGATTTAGAAGTTAAGTGTAAAATCATGCCTGGTTCTGTAGGTCTTAATATAAAACTAACCATGTTGAAACTGGTTGATTGCAAAGCAACACGAGATTATACTTCCACATGAAACAAATAACCAGAGTGGTGATATAGGTAAAGGTCTTATTATACCAAGGGGACAGTGGTCTTATGAAAGAAAACAGTTATATACTTTTGGTTCCAAGATTGTCTATTTACTGTGTATTTGTTTCTTTTTCTTCCTTTTAACAGAATGCATCAAGGCACTGTCGGGAGCACATCTCAGAATTCACACCTCTTGCCTGTCTGAAAAGCCCAAGATACAGGAGCAGTGACTGCAGCAATTCCCCAGCAAGAAGGTCTAATTCTCATTCTAAAAAAGTGATGTTTACGCAGTGGAGAGGCGTTGATTATTCAGTACTTCCATCTGTTTTTGGCTATTCAAATAAGCATTGCCGTCCCAGCGCAGGCTACCAGTACAGTGGGTCAGGTTTGGAAACGTCCATATGACAGAACACCAAGTCAAGCCTTTAAAAACTGTGGTTTTGTTTATTTATTTTTTCAGGAAACAGACATGTCACAGAAACATATTAAACTATATGTGGCTTTTGCTGTCTGAGGTAGTGTTGAGACAAACAGGATTAAGAGCTAGAAGTATGAACCCTTCCAGGCCAATAGGCCTCCTTTTATGTTTTGAACTACTGGAGCAATGAACAATCTGCACAGTCTGGTACTGTGAGACTGGTAGCACTAAAAATTCTCTTCATCCTATGTCAAGACTTCTGTGTATTTACTACTTCTGTCATCTTGAGTGATTTTCTTTGTTACTTGAAGTGCATAGTTTCAGTCAGTGACCTACATTTTGAGATCAACAGTTTTAATTTTCAGCCAGGAGCAATTGTCTCAGTTAACTCAAATGAAATTCTTCTAAAGCATATTTAACAAACGCTGTTTCTGATTTTCCTCTGTATTTTTTTCTTTCTTTGCTCTTTCTGTAGAACAAACTGGTGTTTCCTCTGTGCAAATCTGCTTTCAAGAAACACTCTCTAATGTTCACTTCCTTGTAAGTGGCCAAATCAGGGCTATGTATGGTTTTGGTTAGTTTTCCCCTGTATAAAGATAGGCAAAACAATCCTCTTGTAGAGTATACACACACAATATGAAGTCAAGTTGGCTGTTAAATAGGTAAATATCACCAATTCAGTATCTACTTATAAACTGAATGTAAGCATTTTGCCTAAAACATCTTCGAATTTGTCAAAGATGCACACTATCTGGTGTTCTTACTTCTTATCCCTATGATTGTAAAATATATATAGTAGAAAGTACTATATATTAAGCTTTTATTGACACAGTTTGTTGGGTTTTTTTCTTAAAAGAAGAAAAGCTGGTTTTTTGGATGAGTATCTTTTACTGTCTTGATTCATCCTCTTAATTCTGATTTTTTTTGTGTGCGTATGGGGTTAGATACTGCCTAATGGGCTTGGTAGATGTATTACAAAGCACACAACTGTTAGCTTTTGCAAGCAAACCACGAGGTGGCACACAACTGTTGACTAACAGTTGAATCATAGTTGGGACATAGAAACTAGTTTGACTGCAAGGATTCTGTTTGAATTCCCTTAAGAATGACAGCCAACTTGCACTTCTGTTTTCTCTGCTACATTTATGTTACCTTGCAGTAATTCAACTATTAGCTCCATCCTTGTGTTGTTTCTTTGGTCCAGTGTTTTATTTTGGGGTGCAAAAATATCTGAAGGATTTATCCGATTTCAGTCAATTTCAGCTTGGTGGTTACAACTGGTTAACAGCCATCCTTATTCAGTACTCCTGTGAGGACATTACCTAAAAATTTATTTCAGTGTGAAAACGAAGTATTTGGAATCAGACCTGCAGCACTTATTGGAAGACCTGGCCAAGACATTGTTAGTTGTCTTTCATGTGGACAAGGGTGGCAAAGAAAAATTATTTCCTTTTTTGTGTTTTAACAAGAAAAAAGAGGCAAAAGATGTTTACTTACTACTTTAGTTTTTAATAAAAGAAAAATTAACTTAGAAGGAAATGTTCCTCACAATATTCTGAGTAGTTTTCATATTAAACAAACAGTGATTTGTTATTAAAATGCCCTGGGTCAAGCAGAGATTGTAAAGTGAGTTATGAAATCTTCAGTATACCAAAGATAACAGAATTTTACAAAGTCTAACAGTGAGCACCACAGATAAAGGGTTTTTTATCATTTAACATAGAGCACTTTTAAGTTTCAAAGAATGTCCTTATAGCAGTAGCATTATGAAATACATACACATGTGTAGGTGTGTGTACATATACTTGCCATTGCAGACTTGAATGTTGGTCAGTTAGAGCCGTCCCCTACATAAAACACTGGTGTATATATTTTTAAGAAGTTAATATGGGTATACATTTTATACCAGTAGCAGTGACAAATTTCTTGTGTGTAGTTAACAAATTATTTGTAATGTATTTTTTAGAAATCTTAAAATTGCCTTTGCACTGAAATATTTTTCATACTGTAGCTATTTATAAATCTGTTTTACGCATACATTTGTTAACACACCATTTCTATTTTTTTTTAAGTATATGTTTTGAAGGCTTTTTTTATAACTATAAGTTTTGGCCACTTAAATTTAGCTTAGAGTGGAGTTGTGGCTGAATGTTAAAATTCTAATGAATGTCAAATTAGAAATACAGGTCTGTTGCTCTATGAGTCTCACCCAAATTATTGATGTTCTGTTGGGATTTGTGGTAGCAGCAATTAGAGCGCTGTATTTGCAGTGCTATATTATAACTGCTAGCTTTTTTACTCTATAAAGCCTCCTGCTTTTTTACTTTGTGAGTTCTATCTTTTAGCCTTAAGGAAATTTTTGCTTGATGTTTTTGAAAATGCTGCATTCCTGTTCTGCCTACTAACAAAGCAGTTCATTGCAAACTTCATGTAGCCCTGCACTTAGATATTGTTGACAACATTGTTCAGGCTGAAACACCTGTATACATGTTTGAGACATTTTAGTTCAACATGTCATTTTTTGGAGGAGAAAGAATGCTTGAATTTATGTGGAAGTTTCTGCTTTGATTTAGCAATACTTTTACCTTTAAAAGTTGGTGCTGTTTGTTTGTTAAAATAGACTGTTTAATGAAATGAACATAAAACATCAACTTGGCTTCACTTGATGTGTTTTTGCTTCAGTCCCTGTTACTATTGCCATGTAAACCTAGTCCACTGCAGCAGGTGTTAACCTGGGAGTTTTACTGCAAAAGATAAAAAGATGAAAAAGTAGAAATTAGGTCAAAATGCATTAGAGTGTTTGATTATGGGTGGGACATAGAAAGGAGACAGATTTTTTAATGTATGAAGAAAAAAAAGAAAGAGGAAAAGTCTAAAAATCTATGTAACCTCCTAACTTGCCTCGTTTAAATTGTTGCAGCTTTAACAGCATAATGGCTCCATAACTGCTTCTATAAATGTCTTGAAACTGGTAAGCGCTAACCAAATGTACGTGAGGACTTAGAAAGTATTTCAAGCTTTTTGGCCACTGAAGCTCATATATTCCTGCAGTGGCTTGTGGCAAAAGATCTTTTTTGTTTTACCATGTACAATAATTGTTTGTTCAGCCACTTAATGTAAAAGCTTACAGTTTACTTTCTTGCTTGCATTAGCCTGTTTGTCTTGACCCAACTGGCTTGCAAAAATAAGAGGAAAAAATAGCTTAATTGAGGAACTGCACTAATTTTCTTTTGGAAGCCAGTGGCATCCTTGTGCTCATGCTACTGTCTCTGTTAAAAAAGCTTTAATGGAAATTTGTGGAAGTATTGCAAAAGAACATACATGATTCTACTTTGCAGAATAATCAAAAAATCAGTTTATATAGCTTTAATTTTTTACCTTATGAAAATTCACAGGATTTCAATCTGCATTGTTGTGGACATAAATTCTGCGCTATGTACACTTCGCATTTTAGAGGTTCTTTCATGATCTAATGTAAAGTAGAATCTGTGAAAGTTGCTGTATGGGCCTGGGGGTAGTTATCTGTGCTTTAAACATTAAAGATGTCTTTAGTCATCAGCACCAAATACTGACACTTATTTTTAATTGAACAATTTTAGGTGCATTTATTTGAAAATAAATCAGCCTTCAAATCTAATATTCAGATTATCCTATACTACTTCATTGATTTGATTTGAAGAGTCATTGTGTGAATGCATTACTGTAAAATTTCTTTTCAGTACTATTTTTAACTTTTATTTCTGTAGACAACCAAATATAACTTGTTTATATTCAGCCACATTTTGGATCCTTATGTAGAGTATATAAGCAGGAGATACAAATCTGCTTGCAATAAATATAAACATTCAAGACTGGTTTAAATTTGCTCACAAATAATTACACTAATTCTAGTATGAATATGAGATGGTTTCATATTAGTCTGTAATAAAATGTAAGTATATAAAGAAAACAGAATGAGTGTTTGATTTGATTATTGAGTATGTTTGTAGTCATGTTCATGCTGGAGAGAGTCCGGCAGACCACCAGAAAAATGATTAAGGGGACTTGGAGCATCTCTCTTGCGAGACACTGAGGGTGCTGGGCGTGTTCAGTCTAGAGGAGACAAGACTGAGAGGGGATCTCATCAATACGTATAAATATCTCAGTGGTGGGTGCCAACAGGATGGTGCCAGGCTCTTTTCGGCAGTGCCCAGTGACAGGACAAGGAGCAATGGCCTTTAAACTAAAACACAAGAAGTTTCACCTCAACATGAGGAAGAACTTCTTTACCTTGAGAGTGGTAGAGCACTGAACATGCTGCCCAGGGGGCTTTTGGAGTCTCACTCTCTGGAGACACTCAAAACCCACCTGGACACATTCCTATGTCAGCTGCTGTAGGTGACCCTGCCTTGGTAGAAGGGTTGGACTGGGTCATCTCCAGAGGTCCCTTCCAACCCTACCAGTTCTGTAATTCTGCAATTTTCAGAGTGTTTGTAGCCAGCTAAAAAAGCAAGCTAACAAAAAGAAATTCAAAGAGAGCTGGAACATGAGCTGGGGGGTGGGGGATTGTTCCAAAACGGATAGAAATTGGTACCTGTCCAGGAGAGCTTTGTTCCTCCTGCACTGATTAAGTGCTAAGGTTCTTTCCAAAGTAAACTCTTAAGCTACACATGAGAAGGTCTGCTACATTTCCTTGCAGTTCTGCTGTGTGAGGTACCCAGAGCTATTTCTCCTTTCTTTTGCAATGTTGTCAATTTAAAGAAGCTAAAGTAAAAAACAGTATGCTCTGACATCTGAGTTGGTAGCAGAGTTCATATAGCCTTACAGAAGAGGCTGAATGCACAGAAAGACCATGATTTTATTTCATTTGGTGATACAATTTTACAGAAATTCCTGCAAAATCATTACAGGCCCCAAAGTACATTGGCTCCACCAGGATGAAGGCATCCCCAGACAGCCTCCACAAAGCAGTTCAGGGTGTCAGGTTTGGTCCCTCCCTTTGCTACTCTGAGGATATGTAGAATGCTTAGGCCTTTGCTTCTATATGGATTTTGCACTTCCCATAATAAAGGTCTCAGAGAAGTAGGTTTGTATTTATATGAAATTTTTATCTAAACAATGCAAGAATGTTGTATCCACCTCCCTTTTGTACATCAAGAAATTTTGTGTTTCTACTGAATGAACTTGTAGAGAAGGTAGTTTGAAGGGGCTATGTAAATATGGAAGATGTTTTTCTCTTTATTCATGCAAAGAAGAAAAAATGCATAAATTGCGATTAGATAGGATATTACATTGAAACTGTTTTTGAAAAAAATAATGTGATGATGTATCTGGATTTCAGGAAGATCACAGTACCCATATGGACATATTACCACACAAATTCATTTTGCACATAAAAATACATTATTTAAAGGAAAAAAGGATAGAAAACCATTTAGTGATGAACAGTATTCTCAATCAAATACCATGTGTTTTCCATTATCTTTTAAGTTATGCTCTTCTGGTAAGCTACATTATAGAATTAATTGAAAACTGATTTTTATATCCTACAGTGAGGCTACTCAGTATTTTCTGCAATTTTTGCAATAGTGTTCTATAAAATCTTTCCTGAAAGTTATCTTGATATGAAGTGAGGTAGGTTGGAGACAGACTGAAGTTCCTTGGTTTGTTTTTCAAATATTCTGATTTCCTCAGGTGATACTCTACAGAAACTTAGAAACAGTATTTGACTATTCTACTAAAGCTTGGTTGTTGTGTGTTTCCACTGCACATACAGGTGTATTAATTTTCATTTTATTCAAATGCTAAAGCAAAACCATAGCCATTTAAAGGCTTCATTTACACTAGGAAGTGATAAGCTAGGGGTAAAACCAAATATATCCATTAACTTCCTTCATTATACAGATCAGTTTATCAGGTGCCTAATGTCCCCATCTAGGTTTAAAAGGTTTTTAAAAGAAAATTGTACTGTGTGAGCTTTCTTTTTTAACTGGCAAGTCTGCAGTAAATTAATAATGTTGAATCTTAATTATTTAAGTGTTGGTTTTCCATTAAAAAGTGACAAACAGTATTCAATTTTAAACTACTAAAAGACTTGTTGTTTCCCATTATTCATTTTGGTTAAGAAACCTCATGGTGCGTTATGCTTTTAAAATACATAGTGTCCTGCTAGGTTCAGAGGCTTCCTATTTCAGGGAGAATTGTTGAGTCTTTCCTAATTTACTGTGGGTGGGAAAAACTGATCTGCATTTCTTCCTAACAAGGTAAGGAATGTAAATATTTCTTTCAAAAATACATCAACAACTTACCTTAAAATTTTGGACATTTTTTGTAAAGATACTTTATGCTAAAATGCTAACCAAATTCGAAAGCTCTGAATCTTGCCACCTAATAAACACTTCTGTAGAAGAGAAGAAAAACAAATCCTGGTCCAAGGATCAAGCCATGAAGTGGTATGCTGACTTTTATTTCAGAAAATACTTCCAACCAATTAGCCACCCTAGAAGAGCATTTTTCTAGGAAGTACTGAACATGTTGCTTCTAGCATGAACAAAATTGCATAGCTAGAGAAAGTTGTCAGTATTACTTAGGTTGAAATCTAATTGTTTATTCCCAGCTATGAAGAGGTAGTGTGTATCATTTTATTCTGAGTTCTAGCCCAGAAAGAAATATTTCTGCTCTTGAGTGGTTTCAGGCACAAGATCACAAAGCTTGACACTGATGCAGTGATAGAGCTCAGTAACAGTTGGGATTCACTTGGCTTTTAAGTGACTCTTCTTAGAAAGTCTAAATTATGTGTTAATTTAGCACAAAAGCCATGTTTGTGCGTCATTGTGCTGAAAGGAACTGGTTCAGATGGAAAAAAGCTGAAGATCCTTCCACTGCAGATTTACTGCAACATGAGTCAGGTTTCTCTGTCTTCTCAAATATGGACCACAGCAGATGATTTGGAATCCACCCTTCTTGAATTGCCCATCTGGAGTTTAACTAGGGTTTCAAACTTTATTCCTGCACAACTCTTGTTCTCCCTATAGGTAGAAAATGGAATACATGTTTACATTTCCCCTTACTTGCCTCTTACCTGACATGCTGGGGTACCTCCCTTTCCCCTAGAAGTCTGTGTAACATACCATGCTTAATTCTGAAGGGGAAAAAAACCATTCCTTTTATGAATGGGCAAACATAGTTCCATGCATTTTAACAAGAATGATCTCTCTTTTTCATGCTCTCACAGAGGAATATTCAACAGGCAAACCAGCAGATCTGAAGCAACATGTTCACCACCACAATGATTCCTTGCCTTCCTTGGTTGCTTTTACACAAAAAGTACTTGATCACGTGCAGATAAACACCACAAACTTGGTGTCCCCATCTCATGTGGGAGATAATCACTTATCTTCATCCTGCCTTTCCCAGGCCTCTTTCTCAGCAAATTAACTCTCAAAGTAAGCTCATCCATCCTTTTCTTTACTGAAATTGGGCACCTTTGGGAAATTAACCTTCTGCCTATTGAGTCCATTCATGCGAATTGTTCCAAAAGGATACATGGGCTCATGGGACTTACTAAATTTATTTTTCCTTATAAAAAATTGTGATTTGAAGGCATTTGGAAAAGAAGGAACTTTTAACACACTTAATTTATTGCAAACTACCTGTGTCCTACAGTTTCATCTTGACAAGAGAAAAGGTCTGTTTTCATACATACCCAAAGATTTTAAGTTAACATAGGGAATGGCTATTTAAATTCTAACATCACTGCCACCAAGGAAATTCTTATCCATATCCAAAAGATAAATGTCACTGATTTCCTACTGATCTGGTTCTGCATCAATCATGATTATATCCTTCAATCAACTTTGGGAAATATGCCATTTTCCTGAGTCCATGAGTATTTTCATATCCTATCTGAATAATGCACATAACTTTGGTATCTTACATATCCAGATGTAGTTCATGAGAACCATCTGTCAACACTTTATTTCCAAATGTGTATGAACACTGAAATACAGAAAGTTGACATATATCTTAATTTCACTGGCAACTAATCTCATTCAAGAAGGCTCCACCCTGACTCATTGTTTAAGAGCTGTTGCTAGAAGCTGCTTGTGTTTTCCATAAGGCTAATGTATGTACAACCACACTATTAACTTTTTAACTATTTCAGTCTATGAAGATTTACATTCCCCTTACATTTCACAGAGATGCACACTTACAAATCCTGATATAATTAATTATATATCCAGGTATTGAACCAAGACACTAAGTTTGGAATTCTACTGATTTAGGGAGAAAAGTGGATATTGTGCAAAAAGTCCAGGCTACTGCTGCCAGGCACTACATACCCCATGATATGACACTGATGTGTTTTCTCATCTCTATGTGGACACTACAGGTGTTACATGAAAATATGTCAGTTTGGGAGTTCAGAAAGTTAATTAGAGAGGCATAAAAATAAATTTCACTGATCCACAGTAGAGTTCAGGTGTCCTCTGATGTGGATTCACCTGTAAATTTGGTGAATGTCCATTTGAACGTTTGCCTGCACCTTACCCATTACATTACATGTCTGTTCACAGATATTTCATTTTACTGCCATGTTACACCACTCTTCTAATAGTGTTCGTGGGTTGCAAATCCGTTTATTCTCTACCACCACATAGCATGTACTCAAAACTAACATGCTCTACTAATATTTTTAAAGTCCATGTTTTTTGTTAAATCCCAAACATTTTCTTTCCTTTACTATAAGTCTTCATTGTTTCATTTCAGTTGTTTCATGATGCATGGCCCAAAACTCTGACCAGATTGTGTTTCCCACAGAATAAGACAACAGCACCTATGACTTTGAAATCCCTGTTTCCCATACTGCAGACCAAAGCGCACCATGTTTCTAGTGCCAGGAACTTCAACAGTCCCCTCTCCCTCTCTGCCTCTTCTTTGCACAAGCAGAATTAAGTGGGAGTTGTGTATTTGGACAACTCAACCTCAAAATATGATCCGAGAAGCCAAATGTGAGGTTCAGCTTCAGGCACTTACAGCTGTTTGTGTTGCATGCAGGTGTCTAAGTTCCCATTACAGCCAGCAGGAGATTTCCTGTTGGGTGAAATAAAAACAAATAGTACCTGCAACATATTTTTAATCATGACATTCAGTCCAAGTTCTTTAGTATGCATTGTATTTGTTTGTGTGTGTTTGTATTTACTATCTAATTTATTGAGCATAAGCATAGTGAACTTCATTAAGTATTTCAATTTTATTTTTTTTTAAGCTCTTGGGAAAGCTAAGGAAAAAAGTAACCACAAGGGAGAGAAAACATACATGCCAAAGGATGTTCTGCATCCATGACAAAGAAAAAAATCAGAGAATATTCTTGGTGCCTTCTGTCACTATGACAACAAAGGCATAGAGACACAAAATTTGAAATGTGAATACCAAAGGTAGAATTTGGGGCTCTTGCACAAGCCATTAGTGGGAGAGACTTACAGTTTCACCCTCCCATATGATTTTTGTTGCTTGTGGCCATGTCCCCAGTACACATTTTAGGACTAATTTATTTAGCTGACAAGGTCTGGACCTTGCAGTCTGAAGCTGTAGAGTTTTGTAGGACTGAAGCATCTTCAGAGTCCTAAATCTCTAGCCAGGGATTCTTCCTCCTTCCATTTAGACACTTGGGGCTACAGAAAGATCTCCCAGTCCTCCCAATACCTTTAACAGCTGTGGGACCACTAACAAGAGACCTCGTCTGACTTGTTACCCTGAAAGGAAGGAAGGAAGGGAGGAGAGGAAAGAGGATCATGTGGTCCATGTGTCAGATACATTTTACAGCCACCAGGAGTGATGGAAGAGTCTGATTCTGTGCCAACCACCCAGGTAAACAACAGGACAGATTTTCTACAGCCACTTATTTGCTAAATCAAAATACGGGGAGATACTTGCCCTATAGATTTCCCTATACCTGCAGGAAACCACCTTCTGTCTTGTGACAGGCATTTAAGATTGCATTGCTCTTCCAAGCCCTTTCTGGAATCTCTGCTGTGCAGGGTAGCTATGGCACATCAGCTGCACGAACTCTGCTTGTTTTTTGCTGCTAATGCTGTCCACAGTGTTGGTTCAAATAGAATGGAAAAGCACAGAAAAAAAAACCTTTCCAGATTTCGTAAGATCGGAAGAGTTTTAATCTGCCCTTTTAAAGCCATGCACATGAGAGGCCTTCTCCATATTAGCTGTAGTTTCCCTTGGTTCCCACTCTTGTTGCAATGGGTTTCCTAGTTATCTTCCAACAGGATTCTCCTTTCATTACCCGATTACCTGGAGATAATGTTTGCCCTGGTTTATTCATTCCTCATACATCTTACAAGACTGGAGTGTATCTCCACATTTTTTCCAGTGACTGGTTTGGAGAATTATGGCAATAAATGGTAAGAGGTTTACAAAGGATGACTTAATTTCCAGAATCCTGTGTATCTTCACACAAGTAGTGACAACAAGTCTCTCATTGGACCATCTGGTTTTTAAATCCCAAGCTTGTACACCATTTTTTGATTAAAATGAGTTCAGGGAGGGCATCAAAGAGCAGTTGATGTGCAAAGCTTTTTCCTCATAGCTAATTAGCTTTCTTTCTATTCACTGCACATATTTGAGTGTCTTGTCCATTTGATTCCTGCCCAAGCCAGTTCCTTTCCCATTTGTTATGGCAATTGTCCTGTGTTTCATCAAGAACTCTGGCGGACACAAAAGGAGTATCCAGCCATAACAAGCTGAATGTTCCACTGCACCCTTTGGATAAAATCTAACTTACTATAGGCTAAAAGGACTACCACAGCCTCTACTGGCAGTTCTAGCATATTCAGCTTGAATTTTCAGCCCTAGAGTAATCCTGAAATCAAGAGTCTTTCTAATATTTATGGAGAGACCAGTGTTATTTTTACTGAGTTCTCAGGATTTGTATTAAAGTAAATACTTCATACCAGAGAAAGAAGAGTTTCTGGAGATACTTTATGCCATCAGAAAGCAGACTATGATTGCAATAGTGTTCCCTGAACCTATGAGTCATGTTTGTTAATGTTCATGGTGTAATAAGAAGACAGGCTAGATTTTCCAGTAACGTATTTTGCTCACATCTTGTGAAAGCATGGAATTGTGCAGCTTACCAGTGGGATTCTGTGAAGTCTTGACTCTTCCCAGTTTATTCACATTTTCACTATATTTGCAACTAATAGATTTTTCAGCCCTGTTTTTTTTCTCTGTTCCTCAGTTTGAGGGGTTTTTTTTGGCCTGCCCTAATTTAATCAGAATTTGTTTACATCATTCACTAATTATTGCTATAATTATAAGGAAAAGACTCATTGTCAATCTATGTTAAAAAAAATTTAATTTCCTTTTGCCTGTATACAGTCATTACTATTACTATTTTATTCTTGGTATGTTTCAAAAATCTGCCTAACTTACTCTGAAGAACTTCTGCAAATAACAACTTTGAGTCTCAATTTTCTTATTTTTTCACAGTACATTACTATGATTTTACAGACAGTTTCTGATTCTGTACAAGTTGTGGTTCAGACCACTTGCTCAGTAAAGGTCTCAGTTTTTTGATAGACCTAATTCATGTAATCTGTTCCTGAAAGCCAACTTGTTGCCATTTTGTAGCCCCTGCAGACTTCATAACTGGCAGAAACAGGTACAGCTGATACTAAAAAAATTTCATGCCACAGTGCCATAGTTAGTTCTGCTCTTGCTTGAATTACGTGCACATGATAATGATTCCCTTTTTAGATTCCTTTGTACATCTCTTCTTAATCCTTGAAATTTAAAATAACGGAATCATTGAATGAATTAATTTGGAAAAAACCTCTGAGATCATCGGGTCCACCATGGGAACAAACACCACCTTGTCAAGTAGACCACGGCACGCAGTGCCACGTCCAGTCTTTCCTTAAACACCTCCAGGGACAGTGACTTCAACACCACCCTGGACAGCCCATTCCAGTGTCTTTTCACCCTTTCTGTGAAAACTTTTTTCCTAATGCCCAACCTAAACCTCTTCTGGTGCAACTTAAGACTGTGTCCTAAATGGGTACTCTAGAGTGTTCTTCTGGACAATTCTGGCAACAGGCACAGGGCACTAGATGAGGAGAAGTTAATTCCTGAACTAAAAGTCCTTCCTTCACTGAAAATACTGTCTTCTGTGTTCCCAGCCAGATTCCCAAAACACAGCTATGCCAGTGAGTCTCAAACACCTAGCAGAGTTTATCCATCCACAATCCTCAACATTTGTGCAAGAGATGAGCGTGTTAGGCCCTCTGTCCTCGTTAGATCCTTCTGGTCTTGTCCAAGCTTTTGTATGAGTTGAAAAAAAGAGTCATCAACACTAGCCCCATATTCATTTATAACACTGTCACACTGACAGCATCAGAAATACCATGTATATGTCTGTGAAGGAGGTGCTCCATTGTACAATTTTCACTAGAGCCTTAATACTTCACTGGTTTACAGTTCCTAGGAATCCCACCCTCCTCCTCATACTTAGGACAGATATTTTAACAAAATTCAGCCTCTTTCCAACCCACTTTTACCTTCAGCTGTTTTAATGTGAAAGCACACATTTGCTCTAGTGACTTTCTTTCTTTCTTTATTAATTTCTTCAGACCTAAATGCCATCTTTCTTGACATTTGCTTGAAACTCAACTGCTTCCTGCTGAAATTCGCCCTGGCTTCTTAGCATTAGTTAAAACAAAAGTATTTTCCATGGAGTATAGCATTCTTATAAAGGCCAATGTATTAATGAATATATTTTACTTAATGTAGAAGAAATAACATTTCTGAGTCTACTCATAATAAAAGCCTATTCATAGTAAGATGCATTTCTTCCATAAACTCTGGTAGTACTAGCCAATGCAACTGTATCTTCATTTGAGCAAAGATTTCTGCAGAAATCCTGCTCAATCAATACAATGCTCAGATCTTCAGTCTGATTTTTCACTGCTTGACTCCAGCCAGTGCCTAAGGTTCTAGTTTGACACAGAACACAGCAGGAATCACGAAAGTCAAAAGCCTCATATTTCTACTAGCAAAAAAAGCAGGTCAGGAACTGTTCTTTGGCACAGGAACCAGCTGGCACAACATGGCTTTCATATGCACAACTAACCTCTTATCTCCTGAAATAGGTCAGTTTCCCACAGACAGTCTGCTGGGAACGGCCCTGGCACACAGGGACCCTTGAGCTGCACCTCAGGGACTGCTGTTTGCAAGGACAGAATCACACTAGGGACACCACCACCCAGGGGACACTACAGAGGATGACCAGTGCTGTGCTTTAATCCTGAACCCTAGGTCCATTTAGTTTACTGCTGTAGGGGTAGCTACAGGGATAGAGATCAAAAAATGCCTGCAACACCAAACAGAACTGAAATCTAAACTGTATGTTTGATTGCTGCCTCCCTTTGTGCTTCAGAAACTTCTTTCAGAGCTATTTTTGACAGTATCTCCAAATTAAGGCGTCCTCTCTGCTCTTTCATGTCATCATTAATTGGCCCTTTTCCCTGGACAACCAACCAGATCTTTTCAACTAACACTGAAAATAAAAAAAAAATAAATTAAGGAGTGGTCTATCTGAATCTGCACTTTCTCTCTGCAGTCCCATTTCATAGTGAAGTGTCACAGGGTCACTCTTTCCCATGACATACTTATTGGAGCACGGCACATCTCATGGAGAACAGACCACGGCTGCTGCAAAGGTGACTTGGCTACTGACTTGCATCTCAGGTTCTGTTTGCTCCACATTTTAGGTTAAGCTGCCCTAAGAAGCTGCTAGATACCGAAACCTTGTCTCTGTAAGCCACTACTCTGGGTCACTGGGCTTTAAGAAAGAGCATTTCAGGTTATTAAGGAGACAAGTGTACACAGCATATCTCTGTCATCTGATATATTTCTGAAAATCAGAAGCCTCTAGCTCAGGTAATAGGAAGTGCATGAAATATGTGCTAGCCCCACTTTGTTCTCAGCTCTGGAATACTTTTTCTGAAAAATTTAGTGTCTGAAACTTGTAGTTGCGTTATCATGAACATAAACAACTGCTGTTGCAGCAGAGACAGAGAGAGTAGCATTGAAGACTGCTGACTGCATGAGAGGAGAGGGGATGGGGAAAGCCTGTGGTCAGTTAGGGACACACCTCGGGTGCTCCCCATGAAACACGCATCTCTGCAGCTCCCATCTCTCATGTGTTTATACATGCAGCACACAAAAGCACATGTTGTGCATTGTTTTGCTTAAAAGCAAAGGGTTTAATGCTTAGAGGCACCTGAATAAAAAAGAAAATACCTGCTGTTGGTTGGCTTGGGGTTTGTTTGTTTGTTTTTCTCTTTTTATAATGGGAAAGCAAATCCACTTCCAGCTGTTCAACTGTCTGATCGAGATGTAAACACAAAAAGTGCAGTTACCTTCATATACACATTCCAATAAAAACAAACCAAAACGCTGGGAGCCAAACACTGAAACACCAGGAAGCATCAGAACTGAGGCTGCAAAACTTCACGTGGCACACGGTGTACCTCTCTGCTATTGCAGAACCGTGGAATTGTTTGGGTTGGAAATGACCTTCAAGATCATCAAGTCCAACCTTTGACCCAGCGCTGCTACTAAACCATGTCCTGAAGTGCTACAGTTCCCCAAAAGATGAGGCGATACTCCTACAGGTAGCACAGCTTTCCTGGAAACAATCACTTTTCACGGAAGAAGGTCCACAAAGCCCCTCACTCCAACAACCCTCCCTACCCGCAGAGCACCTGCCCCTTGTAGCCCGCGGCGAGGAGGTGGCGGAGCTCCCTCAGCCCTCACAGGTGCCCGAGGGGAGCGCGGCGGGCGCGCCCGGGGCGGGGACGAGCGCTGCGCTCCCTTCCCTCGGCCCGCTGCACAAAGGGCCCCGGCCGCCTCCCGCAGAGTGCCCACGGGGCGGGCGATGCCGGTGCCGTGGCGAGCATCGGAGCTCGGACAAAAGGCANCAAGCACGGTAACCTGCCTGAAAACGAGCGGACAAATAAAAACCGGGGCGCTCAGCACGGGATGCCCTCTCCTCCCGAAGGGCGCGGGGGAGCCGGGGCTGCTCCTGCCCTGCGGTGGTTCGAGCACGGTTTGTGCCCTTGGGGTGGCTTCCCCGAATTGCATCCTCGAGTTATATCCCGAGCTGGAGAAACAAAGCGGTCCTTTGGTATGAAGGTGTTTTAGATGCGGGGTGGTGGTGTTGGCTGGTGTTACCTGCAATGGTTAATCACAGGGACTATAAAAGAGGATGTTTCTGCCGCTTGTGGTGTTTATTTACCTTTTGTATTTCATTGGGGCTGGACTATTAAAATAAATCTGCCAGCTGTGTTTGTAGATTTGTTGGTGATTTTGTTGTTTCGGGTTTGTTTGGGTTTTTTTTTACTTCTGTTTCTGTTGTATGTACCAAAGGAAGGAGATTTAAGTGTTTGTAATCTAAAAACAAGAAATAAAGGTTTATTTAAAGATATTTTTAGCCAAAAACCTTGAAAAGGAATTTAAAACTTTATTTCGTTAGACTTTGCAATGTCAAGA
>VXBB01019825.1:232969-256612 GCA_013399915.1 Illadopsis cleaveri
CCCCGCCCTCCACCCCACCCCACCCCGCCCCCTCCCCCCCTCCCTCCTTCCCGTGCCGCGGGCCCGGCGGGAGGCGCTGCCCCACTCGCCCGGTCGAGCTGCTCAGCGCCGGCGGCCGCGGCCACCTGGTCCTCCNGTTTCTGTTGTATGTACCAAAGGAAGGAGATTTAAGTGTTTGTAATCTAAAAACAAGAAATAAAGGTTTATTTAAAGATATTTTTAGCCAAAAACCTTGAAAAGGAATTTAAAACTTTATTTCGTTAGACTTTGCAATGTCAAGAGCCTATTTGCTCTTGCAAGCTCTTTATTTCCTTTATACAGCCAGTTTGATTTAGTGATTTCAGAATAACTGACAATGTGAATAGCAGTGAAATAGAAAAGCTCAGAAAGCCAATAAGTAGAAGCCGAATTTGTTTTCTAAAAGATTTTCTGTAGGTTGCCTTTTATGATAGTCATAAGTGCTTTTTGGAGTTTTTTAGTACAGAGGCTTGGGGAGTGAAGCAGTTGGTTTAATGTTCAGTAGCAGAGTCTGTGTTTATTAAAGATACTTAGCCTGTGCAACTTTAGATGGCTTGTGGAAAGAGAAAAAATACTGCTCTGAATAGAAGTAAACATTGTTTTAGTAGGAGGGGAGAGGAAAAAGATATGATGTGGACCCTAATTCAGGAAGGTGCTAACGCACATGTGTAATAAAGGCACAGTGGTAGGGTAGGGATTTGAGCATTGTTTTTGTACTTGATGTTGTACATCCTTTCTTGTGTTTTGGGCCTTGCTGCTACCACACAACCTTCTTTTCCATTCTTATCCCTTCTGTAGGGAGGTCTGGGTCACATGCACGTGATTTTTTTTTTTTTTTTTTTTTTTTTTTTTTTTTTTTTTTTTTTTTTTTTTTTTTTTTTTTTTTTTTTGTTGAACTTTGCAATTCTTGGGTTTCAGATGGCTTCCAGAAGTGATATGCTTCACTGATTTGGCACTGGACTATACCAAAGCAATTACAGAAGTTGCATGGAAGGGCCCTTTTGTTTTTCTAATGATGGAGGTCTGTAAAATCAGTCTTGAAGGCAGCCACCTGTGTGCACTGTTGAGGCTTTGCAGGAGCTTCAAAATAACTATCAGATTTAATTGTCTTAAAACATACATCTGCTTGAAACTTCGAAGGCAATGCTCCTTTCACCATTAAAGTTGTCGGTTGCTGTTTCTAACAAAATTAGACTGTTGGGTCAATCTATAACAACTTCATTAGGAGGCACTGATCATGGTTACTTAACAGGAAATTAAATCCGAGTAGACTGGAAAAGAACTTGCCTCTTCCTTCCTAAACCTTTACCTTGTGCTTAGGTTCAGTAGATTCTACAGGCGCAGGACACTGGCAGTGCTCTCCATCTCTGTAGACAGGCAGTTGGGGAAGGTTTCTTGAGCCCTGGGAAATCTCAGCCATGCCTGTTTTTCCTTCTGTGTGTGTGATGGTAAAAGGCTGAATGCTGAAGCTACGAGTCTTGAGGGGTTTCTTGGTGGGTTATTGCAAAGTCCTTTTGATCTGCCACAAGCTGGGGTGGGGGGAGGAAGAGGAAGAGAAGGGACATGTGGAGTAGATGTTCTGTGAGCCCTTTGAAACTGGACACCTATTATATGTTTGTCAGCAAGTCGGTATGAAGTGACCCAAGTGATCTCTCAGGGACCTGTGTCCTCTAAGCTGAGCAAAGCACGTACTCTTGTTTTACGGTCACTGAACAAAGGCACTCTCCTTGGAGCTTTCTGCAGAGAAAGATCTGAGATGTTCCAAGTTCTGATTTCAAGAGAAACTGCTAATATTATGATGCTTGTTCCCTTGATAAATAAAAAACCAGAACGTGCCGTGTGCTCACTGACCTTCAGAAAGTAGCATGTAGTTTTCTTTTTTCAGCTGAATTAGCCTAGGAGTTGGGATTTATGTACTTGGCCACAGGTACCTCTGAGTTACACAAATGGGATTTGTGTGGTGTCCTCATGCTGGTGGGCAGCATCCTTTGTTTGTCACGGCTTTGTGTATGGAATAATGCCTTGGTGAGATGGGAGTTTGGGTTTATCATGGCAACAACTTGAACAAGGGGAGATCTATCAGCCCCTTGAAATAAGGGGTCAAGTACAAAACCACCTCATTCTCCACAGAGTACTGCATAGCACTATCAGCTTCTATTGTGTTTCAGGCTTAATCTGAAAATGAAACCTGGAATGTCATTCTCTAGGGTCTTGGAAAAAATCTCTGAATGTGATCTGAGTGAAAATAGATACAGTGAACTGTTTCAGAGAAGTGTAAGCTGCTCTCCATGCTCCTTTAGAGGACACCATGTTCAGGCCAGTATTTTATTTGATATCTCATGGATGGAAAGAGAAATGAGTGGGAAAGAAAGCTGTGGTTGTGGGGGCAGTATGAGGGGGCAGGAGGAAAAGTTTAGGTATCTAATTCCAAAAGCTTCGTTTTCAGGAATGTAGGTGGTTGGTGGGAGTTTTAAGGACTAAGAAAATTACACTTTTGCTAATAATGATCTCTAGGCAACTGGAATTCTATAATATGGAGGTTTTCTCACATTTAGTTTAACACTCCTCAGACTCTGACTTTTCTTTGGTTATGTTCACTGAAAATATGGAAGTCTTGCATTTAGCGTTAGACATAAAGTTTATACAGAAGGAACAACAAGCCACTTTTCAAATTCCATGCTGTATAAAAGTTGAGGGCCCCTGTTTTTTCCTGTTTGCAAAGGGGAAGTATGGCATGTATAAGGTCCAGGTTTCTGAAGGACATGAGATGCAGCTCAGGTGAGGTTGCTTGAAGCTAGTTGCTTTGTCCATACCTCATTTCATTTCTGCATGGAGCTGTTGTTTCTTTGTCCTGGTGCTCTGCTCAGACAGTTCATGGATGGCTTGGTGTGCACTGGGCCCATACCTCTGAAAAGGAAGAGAATTTGGCCGAGTACTTGAAGCTCTTCCTGTACCTGTGTGCAGAGTGGGTAGAGTCAGGCAGTAGAGAAGACTGCTCAGATCTTGGGAACTCAGCTACTCTCTGTCATCCTAGATTTATCTTTTTATTGTCTTTGTTAGAAGTCTTAAAATATAATGCACAATTGTGAGTTGACTTGCAGAAGTAAACTTCTTATGGCTTTCTGTCCCAAAAGGGGAAAGGAAGATAGCTGAGTGACTTCATTTAAACTTGTAAGCATTCCTAAAAGAAGAAGTGGCTACATATAGGATGAAAAGTTGAATAAATAAGAAAGCATTTCCCTTATGAAATGCATTTGATTTTTTTTTTCCTTTGTAAAGGCCTCAGGTTAGCTCTTGTTAAATAGTCTTGCATTTTCTTTAAAGTTAGTATTTTCTTCATAAGCCTGCTGATGACTTTTAATGCTCTGTGAAAGGCTTTTAAATACAAAATGAGACCTTTTACGTTGCAGGACTACTTAGTGTTCAAGTTAAATGTTGATCACAGTACAAGTCCAAATGAGAAGAAGTTTAGTCTTTAAATTGATTTTGACTTTAAACATGTGGGGGTATTCTACGTGCTCTAGAGAGATTAGAATGGATCTTTGTTGCTGCTGATTTTTCCTCTTCATCTTTCTGAACAAAATGTGAAAGGACTGGGAGAAGGGCAATATTGTAGAAATGCAATATCTCTATAGGAAGAACTCAAGTCATTTCATAGAATTTACTGAAATCCTGAAGTGTTTTATTTTTTTATTATGCGACTCATCCTTTGTGGCACTCTGTTGGTAATGTATACAGAAGTGGGACTTTCCATTATACAAACTCAGATTCATCTGCAGTTGCCTTGAACTCTCTGGACTTGAAGGGGCTGATGAGCCTCAGAGGATGCACATCTCTTTTACTCCAGGGAATGCTGAAGTCATGGATCAAGAAGGTTCTTAACTTAGACATCTCAGTTTCATGTCTGATCATGGATGGGAGGAACTTGGCCTGTAATGTGTGTGTGATGTATTTTGTGCTTTCCCCTTGCATTGGGTGAGGGGAAGAATGGCTGGCCAGCACTGCAAAGCATAAAAATTGGGAAGAATGCTTCATACAGATACATGCACCCCTGAAATCAGATTCTCATCAGAGCAATATTGACAGGTTTAAATACCATTCAGTGTGTTTTAATCCATTCTTAAGTAAAGGGATACTATTATACAGATACTGGGATCCAGTTCAGTCCAGTTCTTCTGCAGAGACCTGCAGGGTACATGGATGAGCTCTTACATCATCATCTGGACTTTGCCATCTCTGTTGATGTGGGCATACTGAGCTTGGTGAATTACTAAGTTTAAGCCTGCTATCCAGGCTGCATATTAAACAGTTTTTCTTTAAGGACATTGGCGTAAAGTGTCATCATGTATATGGAAAATAAGTGTGTGAAATCTTAGTAGGGGCTAAATTAGGAGCAGTTCTCCCCACACAAATACGTTTTATTTCTCAGTGACTTAAATGGAACAATGATGAAAGCATGGTAAAATGCTGCACTGATTGAATGCTGAGGGAGGTAATTCACAGGACAATCTGAAAATATTGGACAAATGATCTTAAAAGTGGGATATATTTAAATGTTTGTGTTACACCTGAATAGAAATAACCACGGAAACGGCTGAAGAAATTGCATCATGTGTCAGTAACAGTGATCTAATAACAGTGCATGGATTGAAGGTGATGGGGACCCTGGGAGTTGGGTTTAACTGCCTTGGTGAAGTGGCTGCAGAATGTGGATTTAAGTCTCAGAGATAATTGTGTGCCTTACGTAATCTGGTTACATTTGAAGATAATAATTAACTACTGCCTTTGGAATGTTATTGTTGAATTAAAGGGGGATTTTGGATGGAAAACTGAAGTAAAGTCAGTGAAGTGTGTGTGCAAAGTGATTGAAGTAGAACTCTTGCTTTCAAAAACTGTCCTTTTGTCTGAATTTCATAAGCAATGTTTCAGGAAGCATTTGCACCTTAATTAATGAGTAATGTGGAATTAAGGATATTAAGAATATTATTACTTATGTACAGCCCATGGCCCCAGAAGTAGAGAGTTCCTGGCTGCAGTGAAGTCTACCAGTGCCTTTATGCCCTGACAAAAGAATCCAAATTCTGCCCCTGCTTTTCCTTGGGTATTTCACCAACTTTGATGTCTGCAATCTAATTTAAAGCAAACAAAAAAACTCAGACTCTCAAGCAGTATTGGTTCTAGCACATGAAACTGAGGTTTGGGAGTAGTTGTTCAGATCTGTAAATGTCAAAAGGAGATTTCAGTCTTGGGCTTTTTCCATGGTGTATCAGGCTAGTTTTATGCTGACTGAGGGTATGAGTTTATCTTTGAATACTTTGAATTAATAAGAAAAGCTACATGTGTTTTCAGTGTCACTGCAGTGATCCAAGTGGAGGTATATCCATCAGGGATGCTTTGACCATTTGGAACATCTTGTTCCAAATATCTTTGGCTCATAAACCAAAATAAAAAGTTGGGATTGTTTGGGGTTTATTTTTTCCTCTTTTTTATGTTTTCCTTTTTCTAGGCAATCTTGGTCAAGTAGTTTTATGAATGTGCAAGCTGCCTCTCTTCATGAAAGTGTAACAAACATATATGGTGACTATCTCTCAGACCTCATGTATTGTTTTCCCCCGACTTCTTTGCCCCTATAACTTCTACTGTGTTGTCTTAACATCTAAATTCACATTACCGCACTTAAAAATCAAGATCAGTGGATCAGAAAATAATTAGGATTAAGGTCATAAATGTGTGTCTTAAACTGCATGTTTGTGTATAATTATTTCTGGTAATCTTCAGGAGTTTCTATTCCTTAAAGAAAGGCAATAAATCAAAAAATTATTCCTAGAGTAATTTACTGACTTCTGAAGTGTAGATCCAGCTGTTTTTTGGTTCACCTTGCACAGGAGCAGGGAGAAAAACTGCTGCAAGTTTCTGTGATTCTTGCCTCCTGCAGAGAAGACTTCCCCATCTTTGCCTCAATTTTTGGGGTAAAAAGTGGAGAGCTTTAAACTTTGCTAAGTGGCTTTACGAAGTAAAATCTATTTCGTGTCTTAGATGTAAAGGTAATTGAAAGAATTCCCCCTGCTCCCATGGAATTAAAAAAAAAAATGAATTGCTATGACGTGCGTTTTTAATGAAACCCCCTGTGCTGTTAGGGTACCTGTGTGTGCACGCTTGTGTCTGTCATTACACAGGGCGTGCCAGACAGTTGTAGAGGCAGAAGCAGCTTAAAACTGTGTCCTATTTGCTACATACATTATTTACTAGCAGAATGTGCATTAGTACAGCTGGAAGTGTTTGCCATTTTCTGTGTGACAAGGAGGATGTGTGCAATGAACCTGTGCAGTTCAGCAGCTATAGAAAGAGTTGAGCAATTTGCTTTTAACTCATTACCCATCTTTTGACAAACGCTGCAAAGCCAAAATCTGGATATAGGCAAAGAGAACTGAGGAAATGGCAGTATGTTGGCTAAAATAGAACAGAATTGCACTGTTTAAACTGGGGAGAAGATGCACCTTGCTGTAATACTTGAAGGATGTTTTATCTGGAAATCTTCTCTTCTGTTGAAGCGTTGCAGTAAGTGCCAGAGAGAGTACTTTATTCTTTATAGGTGATTCCTGAGGGATCTGGTGCTAAATGATGCAAGTGTCTTCTTTTGCCTTTTTTTAAACAGATAACTCTTTTATACTAAAAAGGGTTTTAAAATGGAGTTTACTTTGTTCAAGTCTATAAAACTGACACCTTCAACTGTAATACAGAGAATGCCGACTTATTGTTAATATCCATGGTCTGGAGTGATGCTTTTACTCAATTTCATCAGCAGCTAGAAACAGATACACTAGAAACACTTGGATTTTGATGCTTGCAGGAGAGATTAAGATTGTGCATCTGTTTCTTATCTAGAAACCATTAAATTTGCCTAGGGAGATGCATATCTCCCCTACTTGGTGCTTTCCAGATAGACTTGGTAAAGCCTGTCAGGTCCATTGTGCTTGGAGATTTAGACCATATTTTTCTTGCCTGTATGCCTTTTGGTGGAGAGTGGAACAAACTCATCTCTGGATGTGGTGTAATTTCCTAAAGAGTACAGGGGAGGCAAGGACAGGTATCCCGGGAAGAGTACAGGGATGCAGTTCCGTTGTAGAGTTGTGGTGAGAAAAGCCAAGGTGAAACGAGCTGAACTTGGCAAGGGATGCAAAGAATAATGAGAAGGGATTCTACTGGTATGTCAGCCAAAAAAAGGAAAGTCAAAGAAAGTGTACCCCAGCTGCTAAGCAAGGCTGGCAAACTGGTAACAGTGGGTCAGGGGAAGGCCGAGGTGCTCAGGCTTCACTGGCAGCCTCTCTTCCCATGCTTCTTGAGTAGATGAACTACAAGATGGGGACCAGGGCAGCAAAGTTCCTCCCACTGTAGGATAAGATGAGATTTGTGACCACCTGAGGAACTTGAATGTGTGGGACCTGATGAGATGCATCCCAGAGTCCGGAGGGAACTGGCTGATACTGTTGTCAAGCCATTCCGCCTGATTTGAAAAGTCATGGCAGTCAGGTGAAGTCCCAGGTGACTGGAAAACATTGTACCCATCTTTAGAAAGGGATAGAAAGGAGGACCCTGAGAATTACCAACCTGTCAGACTCACCTCTGCCTGGAAGATCACAGAACAGATCCTTCTGGAAGCTGTGCTCAGGCACATGGAGGACAGGGAGGTGATTAGGGACAGCCAGTATGACTTCACCAAGGGCAAGTCCTGCCTGACGAACCTAGTCACTGTCTGTGATGAAGTGGCCACATCAAGTGACAAGGGAAGGGTTACAGATGTCATTTATCTGGACTTCTGTACAGCCTCTGACATGGTACTCCACAACATTCTTCTCTCTAAACTGGAGAGAGTTGGATTTGATGGTGGACTGTTCAGTGGATGAGGAATTGGTTGGATGATCATACACAGAGGGTGGTGTCAGCAGCTCAGAGTCCTAATGGACACCAGTGACAAGTAATGTCCCTCAGGGTTCTGTATTGGGATCAGTGTTACTTAGTATCTTCACTAATGACAAAGGGATTGAGTGCACCCCTTGTAAATTTGCAGATGACACCAAGCTGAGTGGTGCTGTTGACACATCTGAAGGACTGGATGCCATCCAGAGGGACATGATGGTCCCTCAAGCTCAAGAAATGGGCCCCTGGGAATCTCACGTGGTTTAACAAGGCCAAGGGCAAAGTGCTGCACGTGGGTGAGGATGACCACTGGATGACCACCACTCTGTATTGATCTGGGCTGGGGAATGAACTGCTCGAGAGCAGCCCCGTTGAGAAGGACTTGGGAGTGCTCATGGATGAGGCAGTGTCCAGGTGCTGTTGGACACAATCCAGCCATGTGCACCTGCAGCCCAGAAAGCCAGTTGAATCCTGAGCCACATCAAAAGCAATGTGGGCAGCAGGGTGTGGGAGGGCAGTCTGTCCTTCTCTCTGGTGAGATCCCACCTGGAGAGCTGCATCCAGCTCTGGGGTCTGCAACATCAGGAAGATGTGGACATGTTGAAGTGAGTGCAGAGGGAGGACCATGAGGATGGTCAGGGCTGGAGCATATCTCCTGGGAAGACAGGCTGAGATGGTTGGAGTTGTTCAGTCTGGAGTAGAGAAGGCTTCAGGGAGACATTACAGCCCCTTCCAGTACCTAAGGGAGCCTGTGGGAAATCTGGAGAGGGACTTTCTACACGGGCATTTGGAGATAGAAAAAGGGGTAATATTTTTAAACTGAAGAAGGATTGATTATGGATTAGATGTAAGAAAGGAAAGGCTTTTTGTTTGGTTGTTTTGGGTTTTGTTTGTATTGTTTTTTTTACAGTGAGGTGGTGAGACATTGGAACAGGTTGCCCAGAGAAGTGGTAGATGTCCCATCTCTGGGAACATTCAAGGTCAGGTTGGACAGGGTTCTGAGCAACCTGATTGAGTTGCTCATTGCAGGAGGATTGGGCTTTGTGAGTTTCTAAGTCCCTTACACCCCAAACTGTTGCAGAGTTCCTAGCTACCTTTAACAGTGATTAATTATTTGGACAGATCAAGATGTTTCCTCATGTGGACAAAATCTTTCACAGTTAATGCTGCTTTAGTTGTTATTTCAAGCAAGAAGGGGGCAATTTTTGTTTATGTTAAAAAACAAACCTCCCTGTAGTTCTCTGGCATGAACTGAGAGGCTTGCAGGTGTTTAAGGATGTGCTTGCTCTCTTACCTGCAAACACATATAATAAGCCTGGTAATTTCTAGCTCCTTCTAGGCTAAGGGAACTGTTGCCCCTTCCTTCTGCTCAGTAAAAGGGCAGTGGTGAAGGACCTGGGTGTCGTGTCAGAAACCAAAGCATCTCTTCTTCCTGCGAGATTTCAAGTGTCAAGGTTTCATTCAGT
Organism: Illadopsis cleaveri; assembly: GCA_013399915.1. Lineage (NCBI taxonomy): Eukaryota > Metazoa > Chordata > Aves > Passeriformes > Timaliidae > Illadopsis > Illadopsis cleaveri. The sequence continues at coordinate 242,371 of VXBB01019825.1, forward strand.
TAATTTGCTTATGAAAACTTTCAACTGTAATTTCAGCCTCCCATATAATGGCTATCATAGTATCTTGTCCTTTTTTATCTTTTTTTAAAATCTTTTTGGTGACCTATGATCTGTTGTGTTCTTTCACCTAGTTAAACTTGGTTTTAGAAGGTGCTTTTAAGATAAATATTGACTTGTTCTGCTGAAAATACTGAGTGATATTGATTTTTTTTTTTGCCTTTATGTAGATCACATGTGATTTGATATTTATATACTTTTTTTTCTTTGGTTTTTTAATATTAGCTTCCTGACCTTTGATATAAGCATTTTGAGAAACTGCAGGGAAGTCAAACTTTTTACTTTGCGTATTATACCATGGATGACTATTGTAAACGACATATTTTGTCTTCAAATAAAATCAAAGATATGATAATCTGTATGTAATTTTTATCTTTAACGTTTGGGCCTCTTCTTTCAAGTAGCTAGGTTTTTTCCTTATATTTTACAGAAAATGATTTTCTGTTTGTTTTTCTATTTCAGAAATCAGCTCACAGAGTTTTCATGTCTGACTACTGGTATCGGGCCCTCATCCTGTGCAAAGAAACTGGAAGTTGCAACTGTTTTGCAACAGTCAACCAGCCTAATGAAGAGAAAGAAGAAGATACCAACAATCAGGTTGTGGTGTCAGATACCATGCTACTTGTGCAAGACAAGCAAGAGGTGACGGAAATCACGGCAGGTTAGAAAAATATAGCATATTTTGAAACTGGCTGGCTGGCTGCCAGGCTGTTAAAAAGAGGATGGATGGCTTCAAGAATTTTAGCATTTGTGTCTCATCTCTAACAATGAGAGCAGGGCAGGGAGCCTAAGAAAAGGAACAGCTGAGTATTCACTGGAGGGGGCTGATGTCACCACAAAAACAAATGTTTAATAGCAGCCAGTGAAAACCTGTACTTGGGAGGACTGATGCTTGTTATAAGAAATTAAAATCATTCCGTGAATTAATTGTTTAGCAAAAAATAGCCATCCCAGAGAAACCTGACCTACCTTCCTACAGTTTTAAAATAATAGCTTTGAGAAACTGCTGAGAAGCAAGTAAAAATACCTCTACACCATATCACATTACTTTTGTTGCTGTGGACCATAAGCACAAAACTGTAGTGAGTGCTAGTTTATAGCTGCTGGGACTAAGAATTTTTTTTTTTTTTTTACTGTAGCATCTGATTTTATTTTTACCCATGCAGGAAGTTGGCACATAGTTCATATAAGAATGGAAGCTTTGCCTTGGTACTAGTGCAGATGGGCTGTAATTTTATAAGTTGATTAGGAGTTGCATCTGATGGCATTTGGTCTTTATTAACACATCTTCATTTCATTTTGAAAAATGTTTTTATAAAGCCTCCTAGGTAATTAAATTTAATTAGGTAATTAAAAACCTAAATATATTTATGCAAACCTCTTTAAGTTGGAAAGATGTTCCAAAACTGGAAAGGTGGAATTCACTGAAATACAGTTTTGCATTTAATACACAATTATAAAACAGGATATGACTCCTTTGTCCTAGATGGAATGAACTAATGATGTTGCTACTGCAGAATGATTCATAGTCTGTTCTGACTTAACAGGAAGTAGTGATTAGAGTAATCATTTTGCTTTTGTACCAGTGACGTCTCAGCCAGAAGGAGGTTTCTTTGGAAGACAACAAGGAAAGATGCAAAAAAACCCTGCAGTAATTCCAGAGGATGATATCAGGGTTGATCAGATACGATTTCTGTGGAAATAAGGTGTGTGTATCTAGGCTACAAAAGAAAACTGAAGGGAAACCACACATATTCTGGCTTTCTAGTGGAGATCTGTGCTAGTTATGGAAAAAGGTGAATATCTGCTTGTTTCAATTTTCTTGTTGTCCATAACTATTAAATTAGGAGCAAGAACATGTGAACTTGATTCCTGTAGGGAAGATTTAGACCTAACTGGGGCACTTGTTAAACAAACTACTAAAAGAGTTTGTGGAGTCTCTAGCTTGGTCTTAATGAAATTTCTAGTGAAACAGACCACTGCTAGAGATGAGCTGGGTATCCTTGATCCAATCTCAGGGATTTAAGCCAGGCCAAGAGCAATGTGCTTCTGTGTTAGAAGAAGAAACGAAGAAGTCCTGGGAAGGCAGGCCTGGAGTAGGAAGTCAAAGGAAAGATGGTTCTGTATTGTGTCACCTGGAGGGTTTCAAATGGGAAATTGCTGCTTCCCCTCCCCAGAAATTCAGGGGAGAACTGTGTTGGGTTCAAAGTTGCATGTTTATTCTCTGCTGAAGCGTCAGTGAATCAATGGTTGACTGGTTTATTGACAAAGGAAGCTTAGTAAACTGCAGGGATTGAAATGAAAGCGGTGAAGGCAGATCAGGAGCTGAGTGTGGAGATGTACTTCATAGCCATGAGACTGCCTGTATTAGCCTGCATACACTTGACTATGCTGATTTCATCTTTAAGCTGTGGCTGCTGCCCTTCTATCACTGCAGTGTATGTAAAAGGGACATGAGATTTAGTGAAAGAAGTTCTGGACTGAGTTTCCTGGCCTGAGAAGTAGCAAATTTTTCACTGGGGATTACATCCATGTCTAGCATGACAGCTGAATTGCAAGCCGTTAATTGAAACTGCAAAGCACATGATGATACTCTTCATCCCTGGAAAAAGTGGGATGTAGTTTTCAAAAACAGGTATGTTTGTTTTCTTTTGACTTGAAGACAGCAGTGTGTAGACTGGGAAAGGAGCTTTCCCAGAACTAGGCAGAGACTACATGAGAAACTTACTGGTAGATAATTTTCTGCTAAAGTTCATAAACTTCACAGATAAATGAACTATGAAAGATTTTCTGTGCCATATTTAACACTGTTATTGCTAATATTGAGGATTGGCTGAAACATTGTTTGTGGATATTTTATTGGGGTTTGATTTTCAACAAATCATTGCTCTTAATTCATGCAATTTGTATGTTAAGATTTTCTGACTTTATCAAGGGACTGCTAAAAAGAATCTTCTCTGGAAAGAGCTATAGTGGCATAACATGGTGAACATTTAAAAGGGAAGATGTTTTACTCTAGTTTTAATACTTATTCAAATATTTATTTCAAGGAAACAAGCAAGTATTTTTTCTGTTGGTAAAGGGAGCCATAGTGGCTGTTCTGTGAAACTAATCCTTATAGTCTTCTCATGGGAAAGAGAAATGCTGGCATGGAAGATAATGTTGGAGTCTTCTCCCTTGTTATTTCTGACTGCTGAAAGCAAATGTGAGGGATGTTAGTCTCCCATGCAGACTAATAATACTGTATGATGGAGAGCATCTTTCTGCTTTTATGTAAACCATATGTTGCTGTGGCTGAAGTTTTAATTCCCTCTCCCTCCCTAGGAACTCATCTGCTGTGCTATTGATAGTATATTAACAGCAATATTTTTACTGCAGTGTCTTCTTGGAAGTTATAATTAATATCAGGTCTTCATTGTGTCTGTAAGTGTACACACAGAGAGAAGATGCTGCATCTTGGAAGCTTTAAGAGTCAATCTTGAAAGCAATAGATGAACCAGCATGCAAAATTCAGCTTGAGATAGAGCACAAGTAAGATGGAAACATAACAACATCGACCAACTTGGGTGTTCTCTTGCCTCAATTCAGATGTTGTGTGTAATTCCGCCTTCCCTCTCCTGTCTTCAGCAGAGCCTGAAAAATGGAAAGATTCTGGAAATGAATGGAGGCATGGAAGACAATCATGAATCTTTACTAATAATAAAGGAAAAAATAAAATCCAGTATTTCTGTATTTCCTCAGTGACTGTTATGTTGTTCTACATGTGTGCCATTGGTCTTGAGGAGTGATGTGCTTGGAGGCCTATTTACATACAACAGCTGTTATGTTTTTTCTCCCTAGTGATCATCCCCTTCAAATGGTTGACACCTTTTCTTTATTTGTTTGAATTTCTTTTCCCTATTCAGTTCATGTCTGTTTCGAATATTATCTTTTCATGCAGGGGTTTTTAGCCTCCTGCCATAATGCAGCAGAGGAAACTTTTTGTGGTCTCAAGTTTTGGTAGTGCTACATCTTGGGAGCTGTAATTGCTGAAGTAGTAGGAAATAGCCATGAGGGTGCTACAGGCAAAGCTTTTACTGAAGTAAGAGACTATTGTGACTCTGCCCAGGTTTTGAAGAATCCAAGAATACAGGTGACAACTGATTGAAGTCTGAAGTTTCCTTAATCCAAACTTACCTAAGATGATATACTTAATGAGTAGGAAAATATTTCTTAATTATTTTAAATTATAAAATGTGTATCATTTTGTCAATTTACCTGATTTTTGGCATTTTTGCATCTGAAATGACAAGGCAGCTGAAAAGACAGTGGAGTGACTGTGATGTGCCAGCACTTGGTACAGTGCTGGAAAGCATATCAGCTGCTGCACTACTGCTCTTTGAAAGAAATGTACATGGTATCATCTCAAAGTGTTAAATTGCATTGTCTTCCATACATAAACACCCTTCTAGGTACTGCTCAGTGGCATTACTGAATTGACAGCTTTAACTGAATTATATACATCTGCAGCATCACTGGAACAGGGTGCTCAGGTTACATTATCAAGACGGCTGATGACTCCTCACCTGCATCAGAAGAGAGAAAAAAACAACTTTTCTCTTAAACACTTGTACATCTGGTACCTTCAGCTACACTCAGAACACATAGTATACCTTCAGCTACATGTATTAGCCCTTTGCTTCCACTAGTCAGAACTGTGTAAATACAAGATTTCAGAAGTAATGTACAAGGGAAACATTGTGGGTACTCATTGTTATAATAACTATATTGTTTCAAATTAAGTGACTTTTCAGAAATACAATAGTTAATGCTGTTTGAATCGAGTCCTTTCTATTCCTTGAGAGTGTACAAAGGCAACCTTTAAAAATCTTAATTAAGAACTAGGAAACTGAAAACACTCTTAGAAGCTGTTTTTCTTGGTAGCTAGAAGAGTGCCATTGCATTTTTGGAGAGAAGTCTTTCATTTATGTGATATATTTAGAAAGTTCCTTGATTCTAGGAGCTGTTTTATATTCTCTAAGAAGCTTTATCAGATTCAATGTCTTAACAGAAGTTTAATTTTAATTGGCAAAGTTGTGTACATTGCAGTATGCTTCCAACATAGTATGTTAGTATGCTAACAACTTTAAGAAAAAGTTCTCTTTTCAGGGGATAACTTACAAACTAGATTGATACAGCTAGAAGGTGCATGGGAAAAATGAGGCTATGAATATCATACTGAGTATTTTTTATGAGGTCATTTGCATACACAAAAAGAATCCCAACTAAAGTGTCAAGACCAAAATATGTGAAGCAATTGAAGATTTCCCCTTTCGTTAGAATTCCAGAGGCATCTTCAAGAAGACCACTTTATTTCATGGGTGTGACACCAGAGTACTGTCATCTGATTAACATTGGTACATCTTCTGTGGAATGAAGGTGGCATTGCAGACTTCTCAGCCTCAGTCTGCTTCTCAGTTGTGCAGGTGCTAAATAGCCCATGACCTTTTTTACCTTTAAATACAAGCCAACTAGGGCAGGAGTCTCTAAGCCATAATACACAAGCCACTTAGGGATACATGGTCCAGCACGTAGCTAGGAGCTATTGTTGTCCCTGGTGGCATCTGTCACAATGCTCAAGGAGGAGGAACCTGGGATTTGTTTTCTTTTTTTATGAACATAGATCTGGGCTCAACATAAATTTTTGGCAGAAAAGGGTATTTGTTTTGCTGTGCACTTTCCTTCATCTGCTTGGTGTCAGTGTGTTGACCTTTAAAGACTGGTTGTGTTTGGCTGTGGAGCTTATAAGAAAATGCATGTAGAGCTTTCTGTTTGGTGCTAGTGTTTTGATTGATGTGAAGTGCATGTCCAAGTGAGATACAACAAATATTACGTGTGCAGGGTTAGCATTTCCTGTTGTTGGAGGTTGGTTGCCTATAAATGTCTTTACAAGCCTGCTGCTGTAGGACTGGTACTGGTCTCAGCATGTGTTTGTGAGCCTGTGTTTTTTTTTGTGTTAGCTAAAGGAGCTGGTTTTTATTAAAACTGAGTTTCAACTGAGGGAATTTGGCAAATTCTTATGAGCTTTACTCCTCAAAATGAGGCACTTTTAAAACTAATTGGAATAATCTATCTAACAACATGGAAAAGAAAGCCTTTGCATGGTAAACCTCTTCTGTGTCCTGTTGCTGCTTTGAGTAATAGAGCAGTGAAATCCAGTCTGATTAAAATCAGTAGGAGTCTTGCCAGGATTTTCGTCTTAAGACTTCTAAGCTGTACAAGTTAACCACCCTCTTAAATGAAATTAATATTAAACATCTTACTCTAAGTCCTTATTTCCTGGGAATTACAGCAGAGATGGAATATATAAAAATAACTTCTTGTTCAGTTCAAGATGTTAGAGCAGAAAAGCCTCATTAGTGTAAAAAGGCATTGCCAGCTAAAAATTAGCTATGCAGAGGTAGTTTGGTAATGTCAGGAGTAAAATTCAGTGTGTATATGTGTGTGCATCTGTCTGTCTGTCTGTCTCTCTGTAATTAAGTGCCACACTTGATGGATTTTCAGTTCAGCTGCTGCTTGCTGAAAAGAACATTTTCGAGAAATGGTCCTGCCTGAAATTGCTCTTAGCTTTTATCAAAGGCATGAAAGCATTTTTAATTTTTTCTTCAAAGTTCTTTGAACTCTATTGAGAAATATTTCAGAGACATATCGCAATCACAAGTTATAGATGTTGTTTGGTTTATAATCTATTTAAAATCTATAGCCATTTAATCAGAAGGGAAAACAGTAACAGTTTATTAAGACAATTCCTAGCTTTTGTGATGCATCTGAATGTAGTGAATCTCTCTGTTTTTATTTAAATCATGCTTTGCTTTTCAGATATTCTCAGTGCAGAGTGAAGCAATAGATGCTTGCTGAAGCAAAAGCAGGAAAGCTTTGTCAATTCTGTTTAGTCCCTGACATGACTACCTTTGTGCTTTTGGTGCCTCAGGTGGCTCCAAAGAAATTGGCAAAGTGTCTAGGCAGCAGTATAATTGAAATTTAGGAGGCGTTACATGTCTAACCTGCTTAGGCATTCTGTAAATCCCATTTTCCTGCATCTACAGGCAGTGGATGTCTTTGTAAATCTGCTTGATCGTAATAAGTAAACAGAAAAAAACCCCAAACTCTGTATTTGAAACTGGCTTATTTTGTAAGGGCAAGCTGCTTGCTGGATTTGGCACTTGCTCTTCAGGTTGGGAAGATGGAGAAGTTGTGAATGTAAATGTTAGGTCTTGGAAAGGTGCAGTAGGAGCCATCTGAGTGACAAGGTCTCACATGCTGCCTTAATATCATATTACTGTCACCTACATATCTGTAGGGTAAAATGTGGGGTTACTCACTGGCTTCCAGCTGGACTGTTTGTGTTGGACCATTTGTCATGGAAATAAATTGCTTTGCCTCAGTTCTAGCCAATGCCCAGATTAAATGTTGGGTTCAGTTGTTGCCTCTGGCACTGAGAAATTACTCAGGGCTGTTTCATGCAAATGCACAGATTTTCTGGGGCTAATCAATGCACTCTCTCTCAGTGTTTAGGAAGTCAAACCCTCATTACATAGGAGGAGGAAACTTTGGTAGCAGAAAGAGTTGAGAATAATGAAATCAAATATTGAAGTTTCTTTACAACTCTAGTTTTTCTTTCTGCTCTAGCTGGAAGCAATTTAAGTTGTTTAGTGAGAAGTTTTATTTTCTCAGCTTAGCTTATATCTGTTTAAGCCTATCTGTTGATCATAGGGGGCATTAGAAAAATTGTGATTCTTTAAAATAATTTGGTGCACATAATTATATTATTGTAGTCTTCAAATATCATGCAAACTAATTACTGAACAGACTAGTATGTTTTCCACTCACATTGCTAAACAACTTTAAATAGAGGAGAGGGAAGTAAATTTGATGTTGTATCTGGAGTCTGTCAGTTAAAATTTCCTGCTGTCAAATTCGTGCAACCTGTTTTGCAAGGACTTACCTGGGGAAATATACTTATTTACTATGTGTGTGGAGAAAGGAGGGGAAGGCCTTGTGGTATCCCTGCAACATGTGTCATTTCCATCCGAAAAATCATCTTGGGGAAAAAGAGCTACACTGAAAATGACAGATTCAGTGGAAAATAATCCACCTGGGATTAACTGCTGCCAAGGAAACATATCCAAATGTGACGTTTTAGGGGAAAACACATTAGTGGTGCTTCTGCTTAGGTTTCTTTGAGGTAGGGAGCAAGTCCTTGAAAACCAGGCAGTCTTGCCAGCAGCTTGTTTCCAGTAAGGTGTGTGGATAGATGCATGAGGCCAGGTATATGCAGAGAATGCATTGGGGACCTCTGTAATGCTGTCAGAAATTGCCAAAAAACCCAATTGAAACAAGGCTGGTGGGCCTAGAAGCAGAGTCAGCTCTCTTAATGCTGCCTGAAGTCCTCTTCACTAGCGTTCTTTGTGTTGAGGACAGATTTTTTTCTAGGTGAGATACTAGCAGTTGCTTTTTTCCACATAGACAGGGCTTGCAGTCAGAGGAGTAGGGGAAAAATAGGGGAAAAAAGCCACATTACACATGCTTGCTTTTGTACTTTTTTTCCCCTCCCTACTATTGCCTCTTCTGAGAAACACCTCATTGTAGAACACAGATTGTATGTTCTGGAACCATACTGTGTTCTGTAACCATACTGAAATTTGCTGTTTGTGTGCTGCTGTACTGTGCCTCTGTGTGGTTTCAGTGCAGAGCAATGGTCTCATGTGATGTATTGTGTACCTGGGCGTCCTTCATTGCACAGAAAAGGGCCTGTGCCTGCCCTTTTTACTGCTGCAAAACGTGTTACATAGGAAGGCAATCAGTGAGATTATAGAAGGTATCAGAATGACATCTGTGTGTGCAGCCAGGACCAGTCCCAGATGGAACAGTTGGGTTTTCCTGTTTTACCAACGGGTGAGGCTTCAGCAGCGCTGCTGGACTTTTGTTCACTGCACTGCAAAGGAAGAGGCTCCTCAGCAGCATGTGGGAGGGAGAACAGTGCCAATGTTTGGGGCACCTTGTAGCATTTAGGTGTTTAAAGTCTGAGAGGGTGTAATTCCTGCAGTAGTTTTTCTGATGAGGACTGAGCTACCTCATCACGGTTCTCTTGCCTTTGCCCAGAGCTGCTGTAATTCTTGAGAAGGCTGTCTGCAGTTTGGTGTGTGCGGTGCTCTTGAGCAGCACATACCGTGTTTTGCGCCCTGCACACACCTTGTTTGGTGTCTCAAATGGCAGGGTAATCAGCTTCATGCAGAAGGGCTACAATGGCATTGGCATTCCTGACCCCAGTATGCCACAGCAAAGTGAGTGGAGCACTCGCCCAGAAAAGGAGTGCTCTCCAGTTTCCTCCTCAGCCTGGAAGTCTGGGTGGATGCTCAGTCTGGCTGCTGAGCTCTTTCTGGGTGAAGACATTGTATTGAAGAATTGAAGAGTCACTAGACCAGAGGGGGTGGTAGCAAGGGGAAACTTGGTTTGCCACTGACTGACACCCCAACTTGTGATAGGAAAGTCTTGAGCTTTTCTCAGTTTCCAGTAGCACTAATAAATAATCACTTGATTTGTGATGCATGATGAGTGCTTAAAACAGAGACCTTGTTCTCATCTGACTGGATCTTAAAAGAGATGTCAAAATCCAGGCAAGGGCTGTGAACCCTGATTGGAGTGTGGCTTTCAGCAGGCAGGTGATACACCAGTCCCTGCAGAAGGGCACCAACAAGGACGAAGCTGAGCTTACTGTCATTTTCTTTGGATTGCTTAGATGAGCACATCAGAAATATGGATTGTCCTGTGCTCTTCTCACAAGGCTCCAGTTACTGTGTTCTAGTTAGGGAATTTAGACCCCAGTAGGTTCTATGATGAAAGGCAAATACTGTGTGTTATTAGGCCAAAGTTCTTTGGAATCCTTGTTCTGAACATTTACTAGGTTCACATGTGTTCATCTTGTTCTTTGTGAAGTTTTGAAGAACTTCTGCTTGGTCTGATCTTGGCTGGTTTTTAGTCATTGCTGTTTGGTTGGTATCAGTTTGCTGAGGTGTGCTTCATTTATTTGTTTATTTATTTTGAAAATCTGTGTAATTGTTAAACAAAGAGCAAAAATAGATTTAAAGAGCAAAAAGATTAATAATAACTCTCCATTGCATGAACTTGAAAAATATTTTAATACTTTTACTGGCAGAATTCTTGCCAACTGGTTTTGTTAGCCCAGTGTATCTAATATTCCTAACTGTAACATGTTATTTGTCATATGTGTCATTATGTAATATGTCATCTCCAAAGGCAACCAGGAGTCACTGCCATCCTTCTGTCCATCTTTCTGTTGGGTTTGTTTTCCTTCTGCAGAGGTGAAGAGAAAGCAAATGCGTATTTAAAAGTCTTGTTTATTTCTGGTTTCACAGTGTCTGCCAAAGTGATGCCCAAGTATCCAGAAATAGATACTGTAAGTATTATATGCTCCTGTACCTGGCCCTTTAATCTCTTTCACAAAGTTGAGTCTTGCCCTTCTGTGCCCAGTAGATGTTGCTGTTGATTCAGTAACACTGAAAGAGGACAAGCAGAAAAATGCTTTAGGAGCTCGGAAGATTTATAAATATTCCAGTATCTTATTCAGAGAAAAGAGGCTACAAAAAATAAAAAAATGCAGTGCCTGTATTTTAATTTATATATATTGGCCTTCCAATATGTAGCATAAATCAAAAGTAAGCGTTGTGTGAATTACTGGTTTAATGTCCTATGGAAGGACTGCACTGAAAGTGGATTTTCTACCTTGCATCTCCATTATGGTTTTACTAAGTGTTTGCATTTTTATCCTCATCCTAAGAAGCATGAATCATACCAGCCATGGTGAGATCTCTATAGCATGGTATAGTTTTGCAAAGCTATGCTGTATGATCAGAATGGGCATTCCTGTAGCCTCTCCCAAGTCAGCATTGTTTCTTGGAAGCTGAAGCCTTGCCAAGTTGTTAGAGCGCTTTTTGGGATGAAAACCCATTGAATGGGGTGGGTTTTGCACACTTTTATTGAAAGAGACAAAGCAAGGGAGGTAGGGCACTTTTGGAGAGGAGACTGGAGGAGAATAAAGAAGAAAGCACTTAAAAGGTGGTGTTAACTGTTCAGTAAGGTTATGTGTAGGGAAAGGTTTTTTAAAAATTTTTTTTTTTAATGCAGTCTGATCTTCTAACAGGGCTTGAGAAATAGTTTGTTATTCAGACCAAAAAAATGTGTGAATAAAATACTGAGTAGACAAGCTCACTGCTGAATTTTCATTCCCTGGTGTATGGGCAAACACCTGCAGCTGCTGGTTTCCTTGGTAACAAGTTCACTGCAAAATCTAAATGCACTGCACTGAGCTTGTCAATTGTACTGCATTTGAGGAGAGTTTAACATGCATGGACCATTGGACCTTTTGATACGTGAGTTCCTCAAATGCCGTGTCATTTATGCTGTTCTTGCATAAAATACCTGATTAAAGGACATGTGCAACACATTTTGGATTTTGGACAAAACTACAAAAAAGGTTGGTATTTGCAAGTCTAAACACGGCCTCTGTATTTGTGAGTAAATATTTCCTTACAGCATCTTGTTTTCTGAACACTTACTTTTAAAATCTTGCCTTTAAAGCTCAGTGCTATTGTTTGCATATTGTTGAGTCTTAACTGATTTTTGAAGTTGGAGATCAGAGAGCTGCTGAAAGGAATTGCTAGTACATATGCCATATAATAGAATTTTGGCAGGACATTGGTTTTATTTGTCTAAGTAATTCAATATGGGATACATGTATATGTTCTCACAGATGAGTATTTTTGCTCTGACTGAAAGGAGTATGATTTCATATATTGTGTTAGAAGATTTTAGTGATGTTTATGATTAGCTTCAACTGTTGAGCCAAAAAGAAACCCATATAACAGTGTGGTTGTGTTATTATAGCAGAAAGAACTAATTTAAAACCTGTATTGTACTTCAAGAAAGAGAAACTCAGTTAAGCAAGTATGTTAAAGAGTTGGATTGTTTTTCGGCAAGTATGTTTAGCATAGCTTCATTGTGTGTACCTGGATCACAGGTACATGAAGTAGAAGTCATATTTGTGACTGCCTTTCTGTTTGTAAAGGGGTTTCCCATATTTACTGGGAAAATAACATACAGTACTGAGAAGACCAGGCAATATAAAAAGCCACAACACATGCTGACAAAATGTTATCTGTATTTTGTCAAGTATTATAGCCATCTGGCAGTGACTCCATGGTGGGATTGCTTTCAAAAATAGGCTTTAAAATGTTTCATAAAGTCCTTTTATTTCTAAAAGGAGGCAGCTGTTCACATTAAATTATGTATGAATTTAGTTACTAGACTCTTTGCAATTTGGGGTCTTATTCATGAGTATTAAACAACCTTTGAATCTGAGACCTTACTGTGTTTCCCCCACAGATCATACTGAATGTCATTAATGAGGTATTTCTTTTTGAAGAGCTCTCTCTAGATAAGACTTGACGTTTTCATGAACTTTATTTTATTACTATTTGCTTTGAGTGCTCTAAGTTATTGGTATTGCATTAGAAGGGTCCATGAGCTCTGTGTGTACAAATTGAGCCTGTTGCGGGATTGAGGAGGTGGGGAGAGCAGGCAGATACTGTCTTTTACATGAGAAACTAGTCTTTAGTTTTAAATACTCCCTTGCAAATGTCAGGGGAAAAGAAAAGGGACAAAAGGAGAGTGAAAGGACTGTTTGTACAATGCAGTTATTCGTGTTCCATTTTCCAAGTCCTATCATACCCTTTCTTGCTGCCTTCACACTTGAAAAATGTGGACAACAAAAATATTTTTTCTGTTGTAGAGAAAACAGTTTAGTTTCTTGAACAGCATGCTGCCTCATTCCATGGGGGGATAAGAGTTAAACCGTCTAAACCCAGTTTTTGAGAGCTCTTTGCTTGCAAGCCAGTGCACCACTGGTAATTACTCTACAAGATATCCCATTTGCACATACATGTGACAGTGAAGAGAAATCTGATACTTAGAAAGATGAAGTAGAATAACACTTTATAGATGTAACTTTGTGCTATGGAAAGCTTTTGGATACTTTAAGAATCTCTGATTTCTGTATTTGAAGTTGTTAGGTTGTTTATGGTTATGCATGTCTTTGGTTTTACAAAATAGGGCCTTCCAGACAAAGTTACTTAATGGGTTTTGCTTCTGTTACAGGGGATGCTAGCAATGACAGATCCAAGCATGCTAAGAACTACAAATGCAAAAGTGACTATTTAATGCCTGTCTTCTTTTTCTCTAAACGGTTGGTTGATATCATGAAGGAAGTAAATGGGTCTTAGGGGGGTGCTAATGCACATCAGTCTCTAGGGGCCAAAGAGACTCTTCTTTCATGTGTGTTGGTCTTGTTATACCCAAATTTTCAAGTTGGGCCTTCCATGGTATCTGGTATCCTTAAGCCTGTCCTTTATGCTGCCCTTTGGAATTCTGCTTTTAAATTACATTTTGTAATGCACACCTCCCTGTTCTCCCTGCTGCTTGTCTGTGCTCTGCTGATGCACTGACATGGTTCAACCCTGAAAATGTTCTTCCTCTTAGGTACACAAGTAGGAATGGTGAAGAGGATCCAAGTGTTCTTCAGGGATTCAGACTGCCATGGCACTGATGTTCTGAGGCTCTGGGAGGGAGCTGGCAGCTGAAGGAGTAATTTACAGCCTGTTGAAACTGATCTTGTAAAGAGAAGAATGCTGAGAGCAAAAATAAACTTGAAGCATTTGAGAAACAGCAAGAATACAAAACCTGAAATTTTGTGGAAATCTCACTTCAGATTTAGATCTTACAAAATTTGACATGACCCAATGAAAACAGATACAAGTAGAAGGGGTGAACGTCCAGCCTGGATAGACAAGGAGGTATGGGAGGAACTTAGGAATAAAAAAAGGATGTATCACCTTTGGAAGGAGGGTCAGGTCTCTCAGGTAGTATTGAAGAGGGCTGCTAGAGCATGTAGGAAAAAAATTAGGGAGGCCAAAGCTCAGTTTGAACTCAGAATGGCAACTTCTGTGAAGGATAACAAAAAATGTTTTTACAAATATATGAATGCTAAAAGGAAGGGTAAGACCAACCTTTGTTCTTTATTGGACAAGGGAGGGAACTTGGTATCTGCAGATGAGGAGAAGGCAGAAGTGCT